>JAATLQ010003076.1:0-23420 GCA_013421005.1 Heliconius erato x Heliconius himera | reverse complement strand
CTGAGAGCTGGCAACCATTGTTTTTCCAATTCCTTATGCGATTTTCTTTCAAATGATGTGCGATTCACATAAAAAACATATGAGTGCAATTTTCACCAAAAACGAGTTATGAAAAACATTAATTAAAGGTGATTGCGGCAGGATTCTTTTAGGCAACCCTAGTGTAATCTATTCTGCTATCATATATCATTCTTAAATATAAGTTTCATTAGAAAATCTGATCCCTACAGTTTTAAGCGATGGGATCTCCACCTATAACGTGTACAGTTTCCTCACTTAACGTTAAGTAAATGTATTTCTAAATGGTTAGAGTGTAGAGAACAAAATTATGTTTCCTTCCTTCCTTCCTCTTAAAGGATAAACATTTCAAATTATATTTATAATAAATACTTTCATTGCATATAACAAAATGTTTTTATGAAGAATATATTTACCACAAAAAGGTATTTCTGAGCATCATTATCAATTATTTTCAAAGTCAGCTTCACGACGTATCCCGTACACAGCAGGGTAAGCAGACGGAACATAGTGCTAAGACACTCCGTTCTCCACTTTCCGTCGTATTCTGGAAGTATTGAGTGCTGAGTGGCGGAACTCAACGCCGCGCTTTTTTTCGACTCCAGAGCATCAAATGAAAAAGTAAATATAAAATCATTTTTTCGAGTGGGGACCGAATTCAACTTTTTTTTCTTATTTCTTAATACTAGGAGTTGTTCAGCATGATCCGTAACTGTGTCCGACAAACATTTAACTGAAACCTGAAACTACTAGAGTTTTGACGAACTTGAGGAGACCACTAGATGAGTTCTTGAATTTCATACAGGAATAAGAAAAAAATAGATCTTTCGTATTACACATTATCAACAAGAATCACGTAACATGAGCAAATAGGTTCTAATGAAATGTTTTAGTCTATAATGTTAGTTAAACATTAAACAAGCGACGAAAAAGTTTAGCTTTTTTTAAATTTTACGTTAAAACAAACCAAAATTTTTAATAAGATTGCGGCCAGTCTTGGCGCAGCAACACGAAGTGTGACTGTATAACCGACTGGTTGTGGATTCGATCCCCACTCGAGGAGATGAAATAATTACTTTCTGTTTATATTTCCATTTCTTCGCTCTGGTGTCGAGGCTAAGCGCGGCGTTGAGTTCTGCCACTCAACACGCAATGCCTCCAGAATTAGGCAGAAAGCGGGGAACGGAGTGTCTTAACACTAGGTTCCTTCTGCCTACCCTACTGTGTGAGGGATACAGCGTGAAACTGATTTTATTTAATTTTGATTATAAAAGTTAAATAAATCTGAATACAAAACATCTAATTATTTATCATTTCCTCTTATTGTTGTTTTGCCTTAAATTTATCATTATTGCGCCCGGTACTAATTGGGGAAAATGGTATAAAATGCCCGAAGCAATGTAAACCCCTTCACTATCCTTGCCGTATTCGTATATTGATAGAGATTTGTGATCATTATGGGTATTAGTATTGAAAAAGGGTTGTATCTGCTTTTTGATCGCCTCGGAGAATCGCTGGTGACCCCAAAAGGTAGCGATGCGACTGTATTTAAACTCAATAAGGACTATTTGGTAAGTATTTATAAAATAATATTTTAGGAGAATATAATACTAAGTTTTGACTAATCTAAAGAATATGGAATAGAGAGTAAAACTGGAAAAAAAACACGCGTATCAATGTATAACTGGAAAAAATATTTTAATATATACTTAAGTAATTTTTGCTTTAATTTCAAATTCTTACATAACAAATTTTTACTTATCGTGCCCAGAATCCAGATGATCGCACTATATAATATTATTATTAGACTACTTTTATGTAAATATAAAATAATATTATATAATTCTTATTAAATCATTTATCACAAAAAATAATTGGAACTTAATTTTATATACTTATTAATTTATATATGAGGCCGGTCGTGGCGCAGAGGCACGAGGTGTGACTGCAAAACCGACTGGTTGTGGGTCCGATCCCCACTCGAGGAGATGAAATATTTACTTAAATTTATATTTCCATTTCTTCGCTCTGGTGTCGAGGTTAAGCGCGGCGTCGAGTTCTGCCACTCAACACGCAATGCCTCCAAAATTCGGCAGAAAGTGGGGAGCAGAGTGTCTTAACACTAGGTTCCCTCTGCCTACCCTGCTGTGTGCGGGATACAGCGTGAAGCTAATTTATTTTATTTATTTAATTTATATATAGGTCGATGAATTCAAAAGCTATGGAATTGAAGTCAACCGTAAATACTGTGATAAGACAGAAAAGATGATCGCATTGGAACCTCTGAAGAAAATACCAGATCTTTCTTTCGCGAGAGATTTTACACGTGACCAAGAATTCTCGATATTCATACCTGCACACAGGAAGATGGCCGATCAACTTATTAACGTTCTTCTAGGTAAATTACAAGTATCATATAAATATTAAATACTTACATACTATACTTATTTAGAAAAACCTGGTCGGTTTCCAGGAGGCGCGGGTTCGAGTCCCGATGCGTTCAAATTTTTATACGTTTTCTAAACAACTATTTTCTTTAAAAATACTTACATATTATTTTTTAATCATGATATTTTACAAGGTAATTAATGATTTTTAATCACTTTTTACTGATGCCATTGTGGAACAGTTGGGCTACATCGTACTGCAAAAACGGTAGTGGATTCAATTCCTTAAAGGAGAATGGTAATATTTAACTATTTTCATTTGGCCTATCTAGTATGATAAAGCATGGCAATGAGTTCTGTCACTCGCGTAATATACTTCTTTTTTAGCGTCACTCTGTATCACATACACTGTAGGGTAGGTAGAGGGAGCCTAGTGTCAAGACACTTCGTTCCTTATTTTCCGCCGAACGCTAGAGACATTGCCTCGACGCCAGAGCGAAGAATTGAAAATATTAAATATTTCATTTCCTCGAGTAGGAATCGAACCCACAACCTGTCACGTTTACAGTCGCACTCACTGTGCCCCTTCGCCATCACTACCATAAATACCATTCGTTATAAGAGAAACTGGAATAGAAATAAAAAAATATTATATAAAATATAATTTATTTATAATAATTTACTATTTATAAATACAAACAATAATTGCCTATAATTTTTAGACGTACCGGAAAATGATCTTCAGGACTTCCTATCAATATGTGCATATGCAAGAGAAATGCTAAACTGTCAGCTGTTCTTTTACTGTTATTCTGTTGCGCTGATGCATAGGTTTGTCTTTTATTGTATTTAACTTTCATGCTGTTACCCAAATATAGCTTAGAAAAACTGACAGAACCTAGTGTAAGACTCTGTTAGCGACTTTCCGCTGATTATTTAAACATTTCGTGTTGAATGGCAGAACTCAACACGGCATTTTGTCTAGGTACCAGAGCGAGAATATAAAAATATTAAATAATTCACCTGAGTAGGAATCAAACCCACAACCGTCGCATTGAGAATCAGAAGTTGTGCTGACTTCCATATTAAAAAAATATTAAATTTAAATATTAAAGCTTAAAATATAAACATAATACATTTTAAGTATGAGTGCCCAGATAAAACACTGAGTCAGTAATGAGAGAGCCTAATAAGTCAGTAATGTTTGTGTATCCTGTATGACATTTTGTACTCAACTCCCTGATCAATTTTCAAGACATTGCATGTTAAGAATATGTAAGAGACACTCTACACCATACTTTGTCTTGTTATCGGAACAAAGACATAAATATAAATTATTTCTAAGAATAGAAACCAAACCCACAATAGTCAAGTTGACAGCTAGATGCTGTGCCACTGTGCCAAAGCGGTTTCCAAATGCCTAAAATGACTGGTGCTTTTTTAGTTTATAATCATGTTGCAAAACTTTTTTTTAGACAAGACACAAAGAATATTTTAATTCCAAATCTTGCGGAGGTATTCCCTGCAAAGCTCATGGACTATGTAATTTTTGCCCAAGCTCGGGAATCAGCAGCAGTATGTGCCAGAGGCGGAACAGTAAGACAATTTTTCTACTTATTTTTACCTTCACAACAATTTTCACATTTTTTATCTGTACCAGAACATATTACTGGCTTGTAATTTGGAGTCCAGGGTCCTAGGCTATTATTTGAATAGAAATCCATTGGGTAGGTTCCATCTTCTTGTAACCATTTACTATTTTCTAATGCTACTGAAAACTCATATGGTGACAGCAATGGCTTAGGAAAGGCAGTGCCCCAATCAATAGAAAGTCTAGGACAGGCCACTTGCACGAACGCATCCAAATTAAATAAAGCCAGTTTACTTGGAAAAATTTCTGATAACAATATTTTTACATATTTCTTTTCAGTGTTCTGTATTTGCTTTTCTAAGTTATTTAAAACTTTCGTGCTACCTTGCCGCCCCAAAGTTCCCAGGATAAGGCCAAACGTAGAACCACTTTGTGCAATTGTAATTTGATTTTTTCTATTCGATTGCATCAATTTATGTTCATAAGTCTCTGTTGTAAATTTTTTGTCATAAGGATCATATTTATATGCAGGAATATTTGGATTAGCAATCATAATTGATTCAAGATGAAACCTTCCATCTCCCAAGTAAATAATTATATCGGAATCCAACTTTGGGGCCGTACAACCAAGAATCTCCCCGGGTGATAATGGTTTACATTGAGGAACTGTAACTATGTATTCTTCACTTCGAAGTGTTTTCGCTACCGCATGTAAAGTTGTAACAAATTGAATCGTACTAACAATAGCCAAATGAGTTTTGGCTGGAAAATTCAACTTAATAGTTTCGATAAAATGAGATGGATCTATCTTAATATCTACAAATATATACAGCACCTTAATATTACTTGTTTGATCTATGGGTATGAGGCAAGAGTGTCCATAATGCACTAACAAGTCTACACCTAAGGCCGTCGCGGTGAAATCATCAATACAGCAGGCCCCATAGGTCACATCACCCATTATTACAGTATCAGCCTCCGTAAATGTCTCGATAATATCACATAGTGTTGTGGCAAACATTGTTAGACCTAAAAAATAATGATAGTTAGCAATGTAAACAATATTTAAAGACTTCAAAAAGTAAACAGTGGGCTTACCTTCTGGAAATTGCAAAGCCACTCTTTTCGAACCAAGTGATTTTATTCTCCATATTGTTTTATGCACTTCGAAATTATAATTTGATGGTAATGTTTCACACGCTCTATTGAGAACAGGGTCATTGAGCAACTCATCGGGTATTTTGTTCACTGAACGTATATTAGGTTTAAAAGTCCGTCTTTGACCTTCAGGTTTAGCACGCACAACAATTACATTGGGTTCCAAATTTTCCATTTTTTACATTGATACATTCATTTTACTTTATTTATGAAAGGTTATGTTTTTGTAAAAAAAATAAAAACACGCGCGAACTATTCGCAGGGCCTACGTGACTTTTCGCAGGATAATACGATTCGTTCTACGTTTTGAGTTTTAGGTTATGGTTAAGACATTTAACTGTTTTATATAATATATTTTAAAAGTATATCTTATTTGATAACACTTTATTACTATTACTAATTACTATTAATATATTTATATTTTTAAATACATATAAACAATAAACGTAAATGAAAATAGAATTAATATGAATTTTATATACAATAGCGTACATTGAAATGCAAATTGTGTAACTTCTTTCCACGGTATTAAATATTTATAATAAATGATTAAAATTCATAAATTTAGCTTATTTATTCAACAATAATTTGAACAGATAATAACACAAAAAAAAATTCTTATATATTTTTTTGTGTTATTTAAAAATAATAATATTACTTACCTGTTTCTAGTGCGTACCAGTCGTCATACCTAAAAATCTTACTGCTAATGACAAGGATATCGAGCACCGTGTAGCATATTTCCGTGAAGATATAGGAGTCAATCTCCACCATCGATACTGGCATGTTGTTTACCCATACAGTGGTAGATTGGACATTGTCAACAAAGATAGGCGGGGGGAACTCTTCTTTTACATGCATTCTCAAATGCTCGCCAGGTAAATTAGCATATTGTTGCTCCTCTTAGGAATCCTCCATCTGCGCCTGTGAAGCAGCGCGAGTTACTAAAAAAATTTTTTTTTTCTGTATGTAGCATAACATTTTAAAGTCAAGTAAAAATATTTCTCCAAGTCTTAAATATCTCAAAATGAATGAAAATATAACTACCTACTTTAAAAATATTAAACTCCTAAAAAAATAATTTAGCAATTTTTTGTATGGCAAATAATGTCTTCTTCACCTTGGCATTACGTACTAGGCGCCACTTGCCAGGATATATACTATTTTGTATTTTTTAACAATAATAATAACAATTACTTATAAAAAAATCCCTTTGTCCTCAACATATCTTCCAATAATAGATTGCTTTGAATCGGAGAGTATTAAGGAAGGAGAAGCATAATTGAGATGTTCGCTCCTCGATGTAACGTTAGAAAAAAAAATATTTTTTTTAAAGTCATACCATTTTTATTTAGTCATACAATTTTTTTTTTTGAAGTCATATAATTTTTTTTGAAGTCATACATTTTTTTTTAAAGTCATATTTTTTTTTAAATATAACAGAAACGAAAATTATTTAATAAATACATTTAATAAAACATTATTTAGATACAACGCCGAGCGTCTCAGTAACCTGCTATCGCGGGTGAAGAGGTTCAACAATTGGGACGAGCCAATCCCGGAAGCATACTTCCCTAAGTTAGATAGTTTAACCGCATCAAGGGGGTACGCCCCGCGGCAAGCCAACATGTACTGGCAGGACGTGGACCGCTCAAACGCTAAAGTATCCATTGCTGAAATGAAACGCTGGAGAAGAAACATTGAAGATGCAATCGCAATGGGGATGGTCAGAAACGTAAGTGTTGATAGCGTTGGAGGCATTGAGTGGCGGAACTCAACGCCGCCAACTGGCTTCATTAATTTTAATACAGTTGACAGTTCTAATTCGTTAAGTTCACACGCATGAAAGTTAAATAAAATGCTTATATATTTTTTTTAAATATTTTACTAGTATTATTGTACCTGTGTGTTTTAGATTGATATGTACGTCGTACACGTTTGTTCTATTTTTCGACTACCTTAACACCGCTAGTTAAAAATTTTAAAATAAAAATTAGCAATACGTTTCTTAATTTCTATGAATATGCAAAAATATTGTGAAAATATCATGACGCCGGTCGTGGCGCAGAGACACAACGTGTGCCTGTAAAATCGACTGGTTGTGGGTTCGATCCCCACTCGAGGAAGTGAAATATTTATTTACATTTACATTTTCATTTTCTTCGCTCTGATGTCGAGGCAAAAGCGCGGCGTTGAGTTCCGACACTCAACACGCAATACCTCCGGAACTCGGCAGAAAGTGGGGAACGGTGTATCTTAGCAATAAGTTCCCTCTGCCTACCCTGCTGTGTGCGGGATACAGCGTGAAGCTGATTTTAATCTTAGTATTATTCCTGTGTGTTTTAGATTGATATGTACGTCGTACACGTTTGTCAGTCGACATTATGATAGTTCTATTTTTCGACTACCTTAAGTTCGCAAGTTAAAATTTTAAAATAAAAAATACCAATATGTTTCTTAATTTCAGTGAACATACAAAAATATTGTAAAAATATCATTTCAGAAAGATGGTTCGACGTCCCGCTTGACCATCGATATATTGGGCAACATGATCGAGGCAAGCATACTCTCGCCAAACCCCGACTTTTACGGATCTCTTCACAACAATGGGCACCTACTCACCGGCTACATCCACGATCCAGCAGATCGTTATCTTGTAAGTGTATTTTTCTTTTATTATAGTCGTGCCGCAGCGGCACAAAGTGTGACTGTAAATCTGCTGGTTGTGGGTTCGATCCCCACTCGAGGAGATGAAATATTTACTTAAATTTATATTTCCATTTCTTCGCTCTGGTGTCGAGGCTAAGCGCGGCGTTGAGTTCTGCCACTCAACACATAATGCCGCCAGAATTCGGCAGAAAGTGGAGAACGGAGTGTTTTATCATTAGGTTCCCTCTGCCTACCCTGTTGTGTGCGGGATGCAGCGTGAAGCTGGATAAAAATCTTCTTACAATTACCACATATACAGTCAGACATTCGCAATAGCGATCGGTGACATTGGATATTTTATTGTTTTCCTTATTTTTCACAAATAAACAGGAAAATTTTGCTGTAATGGCTGACGAGGCAACCACCATGCGCGACCCCTTCTTCTACCGCTGGCACATGTTCATAGACGATATATTCCAGAAGTTTAAGGAATCACCACACGTCCCGCCCTACACAGAATATGAAGTATGTATTTCTAAAAAATATTATATTTATTTCAATTAATTTTGATTTCGATCCCCACTCGACGAAATGAAATATTTATTTAAATTTTATATTTTCATTTCTTCGCTCTGGTGTCGAAGCAAAGTGCGGCGTTAAGTTCCGCCACTCAATGGGAAAATAAAAGTGGAAAACGGAGTGTCTGAGCACTAGGTTCCCTCTACCTGCTATGCTCGGGATACAGCGTGAATCTGATTTTCTTTTAATATTCAGTATACAGAGTTTCTTTGCTAGTCTTGAGTGTATAATGCAAAGCTACCACATATTTTTTAATATTCAAAACTGTCTCGTGATATATATTCACTATAAAACTATACTATAAATTTCAGTTAAGCAATCCAGGTGTACAAGTAAGAGGAGTGCGGATCGAAAACGACTATGGCGATGTAAATATTCTCAAAACTTTCTGGATGCAGAGCGATGTGGATATCGCTGGCGGTCTCGACTTCTCGGAGCGCGCCGCCGTGTACACTCGCTTCACACACCTTAACCATCGTCCCTTTAAATATATGTAAGTATTTTTATTGTTTTGTCCTATAGCGTGAAGCTAGCAGTGAGAAACTATTTTCAAGACATTTTGTTCCCCACGCGCAATCGTGGGAATCGAACCCATAATAGTCGTGTTAACGGTAGGACGCTATGCCTAATTTTTAACCTGTAGGCTGCCTCTCAATGTCTCGAGAATCCGACAGAAAGTGGAAAAAAACGGTGTTCTAACACTAGGTTCCCAGGTTCCTTTTTTTCTCTATGTGCGTTATAAAGAGTGAACTTAAAAAAAATTACAATCTGTGTATGTACAGACAGACCGCGTAACGCAGTACACTCGATCGTGTGAATCGAACCCACAACCGTCGCGTTTATAGTTAGACGCTATGCTTACTAACTTACCTGTAAGCTGTATTTAAATGTTAATAATTTAATAAAAAATAATAAATTCATAATCGAAGTATTCACTGAGGATTATTATAAAAATATAATACGCCATTATGGTTCTGTGGAACAGCAGCTGTGTTGGTTGGATTCTTAACCTGCTTTGAAGAAAGATGCTTTGTTTCCATTCTCCCGTTCGGATAAGCAAAAACGCGTCGTTAAATTCCACTACAACACGAAAAGCGGAGAAAAGAGTGTCTCACTGCTATACGCATTATTCATTAGAATCGACGTGAACAATAAAGGCGAAGGGAAACGCGCGACCGCTCGCATCTTCATGGCGCCCAAACACGGCGACGGCGGCGTGCCGTGGGTACAGTACGCGGACCAGCGGAAGATGTTCATTGAGATGGACAGATTTGTCGTCAAGTGTTAGTATTGTTTATTATTATGCAGCATGGCAAGGGTGTGGGTTCGATTCCCACTCGAGAGAATGAATTATTATTTATCAATATTTTCATTTCCTCGCTCTGGCGCCAAAGCAAAAGTCCGGCGATCAGTTTCGCCACTCAACACGCAATGCCTCCAGAATTCGGCAGAAAGTGGGGAACGTTACATAAGATTTGCCGTGTGATCTCGGCCTAGAATAGGATCATCCTGGTACTGGTGGTGTCGTAAGAGGCGACTAAAGTACGTGTGGTAGAGTCACGTCGCCAGCAATGGTAACACGCATGGGCAGACTCGACCGGATCATTACCACCCCCGGCATTTAAAACCGGCGTGAAGTAGTGTCTTTATGCCACTGCGTGTCGCATCAGGTAATGTCGGGCTCCGGCGCGCAACCCACCTTGTCGGCCGGCAACGCACCTGCAGCTCCTCTGGTGTTTCCCGTTGTCGTGGGCGGCGGTAGTCACTTAACATCAGGTGACCCGAACGCTCGTTTGCCTTGTCTTTTCCATAAAAAAAGATTCTATTTAAGAATCTCATAAAAAAATTACACCATAACAAAGCAACAAATTATTTATTATGAATATAAAATACAATACTACGCAATTTTACACATTAGACATTTTTCTGCAAATGCTCAAAAAGCAATAAATAAAGATTATAAAAGGTACAGGTTGCATCATGCCAGGAAGGCATCTTTCACATTTCACTGTATACCTCTGGCCTATTCATTTCAAGGTTTAACACACTAAGTGTATCTACTAGCTGCATATATCTAAAAAAGTATTTAACACAGCTAAAGAACTTCTGATGTCTGTGGACGTAGCTCACTCAATGCCACGCTTTACTCAGCGGAACTCAACGCCACACTTTGCCTCGACACCAGAGCCGATAAATGGAAATCTAAATGTAAATAAATATTTTATTTCCTCGAGTTGGGATCGAACCCACAACCAGTCGATTTACACTCAAAAATATATCAATACATTTCAATTTCTCTAATTCATTTAAAAGATAAAAATAATATTCTCATAATATTTAACCATCCCACAGTAAAACCAGGTGACAACCATATAGTACGATTATCGACGAAATCATCAGTGACTATACCATTCGAGAAAACCTTCCGTAACTTAACTTCGCCGCCGGATCTTACCGCCGCAGCCACCAACTACTGCGGCTGTGGGTGGCCACAACACATGCTGGTGCCGAGAGGAACGGTAGCAGGGACCAAGTACGACTTGTTCGTCATGCTGTCCAACTATGACATGGATAAGGTAAGTCGATCTTTTAAGTTTTTTGTTTTTTTTTTGTACTTTTATTTGACATCTTTACAATTTTTACTCGCATAGTATAAAAAAAATATATTGGATAATCTTGGTTTTTGCTTATTACTTGTATTATTCGAATGTAAGTTTGTACTACACTACACTTTTTCCCACTATTCTCTGAGAACCGCTTAAATTGAATAAATTTAATATATTTTTTTAATATTTAAATTTAATAGTTTTACAGATACGTAAAGGCCAGTTGTTAGCCCCGACAAGTTGCGGGTTCGATTCCCGAATGAAAATATTAAAATATTTCATTTCCTCGCTCCGGTAACAAGGCAAAACGCACCACTCCCATGGGAACGGAGTGTATTAACATTTGGTTCCCAGGTTCTCTCTGCCTACTCTTTCTACGTGCTTGATATGGCGTATAATCATCATATTAAAATTAAAAATAAACAATTATCATTAGGTTGACAACCCTGACGGATCAACAATGACTTGCGAAGAAGCTTCCAGCTTCTGCGGCATCAAGAACAAGAAGTACCCCGACCGACGCGACATGGGGTTCCCCTTCGACCGACCCATAGTAGGCGTGTCTAACGTCAAGGACCTCAACTTGCCTAACATGTCTCTAGTCGATATTACAATACGTTTAAAAGACGTTGAGGAATTAAATCCACTCAATCCAAACTTTTAAAAACTTTTTTGTTTTCTATAATGAAATGAAACCATGTAATATATAAAAAATGTAAGTCTGATTTAGTGTTATGAATTTTTAAGTATTGTACATATATTAAGTCTAATAAATATAATAAGTGACCCTTTATATATAATTTTTAGTACATTTATTTGCATTTATTATATTTGTTTTAATTTTTCCTTCTGCGGCATTACACCCAGACAAGGACGCTGGTCCGGGTACCAACATGATATTTCCCTTCGACTGACTATGAGGCCAGTCATGGCGCAGTGGCACAAAGTGTGACTGTAAAACCGACTGGTTGTGGGTTCGATATCCACTCGAGGAGATGAAATATTTACTTAGTATATTTCCATTTTTTCGCTCTGGTATGGAGGCGAATTCGGCAGAAAGTGGGGAATGGAGTGTCTTAACACTATCTGCCTATCCTGCTGTGTGCGGGATACAGCGTGAAGCTGACTGACTATCAATAGGCGTGTCTAACATCAAGGAACTCAGATTACCTAACATGATGTCTGTGGACTTAACAGAGCATTGTCCAGCACATCAAAAATAAAATAGAGTTCTCTTCGAAGGCAGCTGAGTTCTATAGTTCATGGTAAATTTTAAAAATAGTTCTGGCGTTTTTACCCTAAAGAAAGTTATTTGAAACAGAGATCTGCTAACTTCCCTAGGCAGAACATTTTTTTTTTTTGCAAATAAAAATTGGGGCGAGTTCTGCACACATACGGATGAGTAAATTAGTTCCTAATCATTTTTACCAATAGTTCTGTTGATTTAACGTAGAAAAAAAAATTAAACAGAAATAAGAATATTAATTTCGTAAATTCAAGTTGAAAATTTGTTGAAAAATATCAATTTAATGTTGAGACAAAAGAATAATTTTAAAAAATCATTTTTCAGCAGAATATCAGTAGTTCTGATATTAAGATCAGAACTCATAAGCAACTGTTAGCATGCGGGATACAGAGTGAAGCTACCGTACTAGTATTTTGGCAGTCTATAGTCTATTCATTTGGGCATGAGATAAAATGTAAACAACATATTATCTCTCAAATCTTTATTGATAGACTAGAGGGCGCGCGCAGCTTCACCCGCTTATTTGCACCCTTAGGGGATGAATTCAAAAATACCATGAAACACGTGTTCAATTAAATATTTTTGAGAGTCATACAAACTTTCAACCCCTATTTCATCCCTTTAGGGTTAAAATTTTTCAAAATCTTTTGTTAGTGGATGTCCAGATTATGAAAATAAACATCTGTCCAAATTTCACGTTTCTACGCACAGCAGTTACGGCTGTGTGTGCGTCTTACCTCAGTCAGTCAGGTACATGTCCTTTTATATATATAGATAATATCACATTTATACTTTGGCCCCGTTGCCGTTCGACCGTTACCGTGTGTTAGAACTTGTTAACAACAGCCTCCTTGTTCGTATTGAAGATTTTTTTGATTTTTTTGAAAACAGGATTAAATCAGCTCCATGCTGTATCCCGCATTCAGCAGAGTAGGCCGGGGGAACCCAGTTTTAAGACATTCCATTCCCCACGTTTTACCGATTTTTTAACAGGCGTTAAGTGGCGGAGCTTAACGCCGGGCCTTTTGCCTTGGTGCCAGAGCGCAGAAATTAAAATATTAAAAAATAATCATACATTCCCTTGTATGGAGACCGAACTCCCAATCATAGCGTTACAGTCAAACCCCTGCACCAATTTTTTAAAAATATTACAGTTCTTTTTTCTGACTTGACATTAATTCTAGACGAGGGTACTGTTTCTGAGAAAGTGCAAGCACTACGTGGCTGTTCAAGAAAATAACGACGGCAAGCAAGAGTGTTCTGTGGTATTAGGTTAGTTTGGGCAATCGATCGGTCTGGAAGCATTAAGGCGCGATCATTAATAATGGTGTTGTATCAATTATACTAGTTGCTGTTATCTACTAAAGTCAATATTACCTTTAACTTAAACTGATTTCATTCTGAATTTTTCATATAAGAAAAAAATTTAACTCAGTCTTGAGCCAATCTAATAATGTAATGGTATTCAAACTATAATCTATTTCCGGTTTTTGTGAGCATTAACCAGAACTTTAATCGGTCAAAGTAGCTAACAAAACCGAACAGAGGCGGTTATCAACTTTTTTTAAAATAACTTTATATAAAAAAATAAGCTATTTCTGTCTGAATATATAAAGGAGGCCAGTCGTGGCGCAGCGGCATAAAGTGTGACTGTAAAACCGACTGGTTGTGGGTTCGATCCCCACTCGAGGAGATGAAATATTTACTTAAATTTATATTTCCATTTCTTCGCTCTCGTGTGCAGGCAAAGCGCGGCGTTGAGTGCTGCCACTTAACACGCAATGCCTCCAGAATTCGGCAGAAAGTGGGGAACGGAGTGTCTTACACTAGGTTCCCTCTACATACCCTGCTTTGTGCGGGATACAGCGTGAAGCTAATTTTTTTTTTATATATATAAAGGAAGGATTATAATGATATCCATTAGAAAAAATATTTCAAAACAAAATTAAGTGTATGTGTCAGTTATTATATCGTATAAAATCTATGCTGGAATGAAAATTTAATGGTATTATTTATTAGGAAATTATTATTGTAAGTACATTATATGTATAGATAAATCATTTGTAATCTGGTGCACAAAAGTGAGTCACGGAAAAGATTGTAGCCTGATATTTTGACTACTATGTCTAATATATAAGTATATAGTTTTCAAAAAATATATTTAAAAAAAATCAAATAATTAATTAAAATTCTATTACCGATATGTGTATATTGATATATAATATCGAAATTTTCACTTTAGCAATTCAGCTCATTTAAATGAAACAAATATTCATTTTATTGGTAAACTGGTTAAATGAATCTATTATAAATTAATATTTTAACATATAACAACATAAAACAATAAAATAATTATAGTTTTACTTCGTGTGATAATAACGAAATTGACTTTGCAGAGAGAATAAAATGCAAAGAAGAATCACTGAAAAAAAAACCAGGCAAACACGCCGAGGGTTCCGTACAAAAAGGGCTACTATTTTTTAAGGCTATATTTTTTTTAGGATTCAACCACAAATGTAGTGTTCAAATTTTTCCTGAACTAATACTACCTGTAATGCTACCTGTGTATATAAACGACCATAGCTTTTTTTTTAAAATAAATATGATTTTTTAAGAAAAAAAGGAACCGTAGGTCCGAGTATATTTGAATTTCAACTGGGTATCTCTCCAAGCATCCGTGAGATAAAGCCACTTGACATACGGACATCAAAGTGATCTTATAAGGGTTCCTATTTCCCTTAAAAGATACAGAACCCTAAAAACCAGTAATTTGTGGGTGCATAAAACCAAAACTTTACATAACACACTTTCTATTAATTTCATTTTGCAGAAATCCTTTTGGCCATCAATAATTATGTGTCACTCGATAAGAAAAAAATGTGTGATACGAGGCACTTTGGCCTTGGTACTTCGTCTTGGCCGCGTCATGGGAGTGGCGCCGCTTCGCTTCGAATCGATAGAGGATGGATACAGAGTTTCTATATCTAACAATATGAAAATTTACAGTTATTTACTTATAACGATTTTAAGTAAGATTTTTTGTAATAAATAAATCAAATAAATCAGCTTCACGCTGTAGCTATGTATCTATGATGTATATATTTACGCACACAGCAGGGTAGGCAGAAGGAATCTAGTGTTGAGACACTCCGTGCCCCACTTTCCGCCGAATTCTGGAGACATTGCGTGATGAGTGGCGGAACTCGACGCCGCGCTCATGCCTCGATACCAGAGCGAAGAAATGAAAATATAAATGTCAATAAATATTTCATTTTCTCGAGTGGAGATCGAACCCACAACCAGTCGCGTTGGAGTCACACTTTGTGCCACTGCGCCACGACTGGTACTGATTTTTCATAATAGATATAATTAACATATTATCTAGCTAGACGGCCTTCATATCTTTTACATAATCTATAAATCCTCGGAGACGAGCTCGAGCTGTCTCTTTTTCTTTTCACTACTAAAATATTCTTACATTGTATTTATTTCAAATTAACATTAATAATTATTTGTATTACAGATGCTTCACTACTTTTTGCCCTCTGTTTGGATTTCCAAAAACGCGCAATCAGAACTAAAACTATCACCAATCTTGCCTTCCTCATGCCTGACATTATTACAGCATTTTTAACTTCAAGTTTCGGAGGATATTACGGTGTTCACAGAATGAAAATTATGATAAAACATCTAAATCTTTTGGAACAGGTAGTTTTAGCTCAGTATTCATATTTTTGGGTGATTTATAGTGATTTATATTTATTATTTGGCAATTAGATAATCATTTTAATATCATGCTACTTTAAAATTTTATGCTTTGAAATCGTATTATCTAGAGCAGTGATTCTCAACCTTTTTTTTGTTGCGGCACATATTTAACGATTTCAAAATTTGGCGGCACACAAAGAGAAATTATTTACTACAATACACTGCATAAATAGTTTATGACAAAATTTTTAAATATACGAATTTATTTTTTTGTGGATTTAAATATATATTCATGTTAAAAATAATTTTCTTTTTAAATGATATAATTTAATTATATTAACATTATTATATATTTGCAAAATTTGGCGGCACACTTTTGAAATTTGGCGGCACACAAAAGTGCCGCGGCACAGTGGTTGAGAATCACTGATCTAGAGTAAGCATAGTAACCGAGTAAAATATTTTATCGAAGCAGCCTTAAATGTGAGATATTCCAGCGTTTGTTTAAAAAGCAAACGTGTAAATCCATACTAATACAATTTCTTTGGTTTTGGTTGGTTCAAAAGATATTTTTGTGTTTAATCCCAATTGTTAAGGAATACCGGCTTGAACTACTTATTGAAATAATTATTTATATTTATAAGTTTTTTATTGATATAAAACACACACTAAATGTTAAAAGAAATTTGCTAAAATACAAAAGATGAGAACTGCAAAATTGGTTAAGCTGATTCCGAGATTACCATAAATAAACGCACAGACAAACAGACATACATTTTAAAAATCATTGTTTTTGGTTCTATTATATTATTGCATGCCACCAATAACAATTATAAGCGCTGAACGGATTAACATAATGAGTCACACCAACACATCAAAATTTACGATGACATTTAATGCACGTATTCGTGCAAATAATAATAGTTTTTGTTTAATCAAAATCGGGTCAGGATTTCTAAAGTTACAGCGTTGTAAAGTTTCCAATTTCTGTGTTTGTGTTTCCAATTTTTTTAGACATTATTCTTATTAAAGTAACATACTTATGGAAGAGAGTTTTGTGAAAGGACAGTCGGATAGCCTACCAAAAGTAGATATTTTAAAAACTTATTTTTATTTTTGATTTATATCTTATTCTAAAAATCATCTTAAAAAGTACCTTTTCAATTTATAACTGTAATTAATCTTTATTCGTTTATGTATATCGATACATACACATATATAGAGTGGAAGTATCAGCGCTCCTTTTACGGGAACAGCATATAGGGTAAAATATTTTAATCCCATACCTAAAAAAATAAACAAGATACCTCAACAGTTTAGACGTAGAATTTTTTACGCCAATTACAATAATAATTTTATTATTTATTTTGTTTGAAGAAACCATTTTTTCATTTTTGGGAAAAAAATAAATTATTGTATTAGGCTTTTATAGAGTAGTTAAAACTGTGGTTTCATTTAAAGTGCTGCTGACACTTCCACCCTGTTTATAGATATAAGATTGAAGATACGCAATATTTTTAAAACATATAATTTACATAACTAAAAAACATCATAGAGTTATTTGCTATAGAGAATGTAATAAACTTTTTTATAGACCTATTGTAATTATTAATAAGTCAATAATAAAAAAAAAAGTTTGCTGCTCCTACATGTAAAAAATTAAACTGACCTTATTATCGTTAGATGCTTTAGGAGATTTATGTTAAACATACCAACTTCTTTCTTCTGCCGGTAAAAGCTCAACAAAAAATAGTTGTCTTTTAATAAAACTTGATGATAATATTAACATAAATGTATATAGTTAGATACGTATACCTTTTCAGTCAGTTTTATTCCTGCTACATAATCACTGTTCTCAAACAAATATCTCGTTATAGTAATAATTTTGATGTGTTTGGGAGGCAAGAGGATACTGGCAAATTGGCAATTGAAGGCCGCAAGCCTAGATTCTAGTTCAGACCCCCTGCGAAATTCGAACCTATACTTTCGGCCGTCGATCGGGCTGGGATATAATCTATAAAAAATATTTGTAAAAACAAAAACCCCTACTGCATAAAACTAAAAAGAAAATAAACAAGCCCAATAGTTTATTAGGATTAACAGTCGAGATATACCTTTTTGAAATCCTCGTATTAAGCTCTTGAATTTGATACCCATATTGAGGTATTCGAAACGAAAAAAATTTTTTACACTAAGGCTAATGGCGTCCCACAGCCGAAATGATTATTTTCTTTTAACGTCACCTATCTAAAAACACTTGGGCTGCTAATACGAATCTAACGATACCTCAATTGTGTGAATCCGTTCAGCGATTCTGGAGATATGAGGTAATAAAGAATATTACATACATACAAGATACGCGCGAAAAACATAACCCTTCCTTAGCAGTCGGGAAAAATATGATACATAACCTTTGCGCAAAACTTCAATGACTCACTATAATGCTCAAAGTACATTATTATTAGTAGGAGAGCTGGCACCAATTTTTATATAGGTCACTAGATATCGCTGTTTTTAGTTTGCCTCCAATGCAAGCTAAAAACAGCGATATCTAGTGATAAAGTTCGAGGACATTCAGGCTGGCGCAACTCGCGTCAAGAGAGCTTTGAAACATTTTAATTTTACATTTTAAAAGCTGCAGTTAAAAATTACTTTAATTTTTTGTAATGATATATTTTAAATCATATTTTTACAGGTTAAAAGAAATATTGGCAACAGAGAAATAAGATCGACACCCAAGAGGACTATCTCAGTAATTATTTACCTGATGGCATCATTCACATGTTTATTTACTTTTGGCTACGATCTGGTTTCCAATTATTATTCAAAAGAAAGTACGTTTTGTAATATTTACTCATCTTTATCTCTTCTCTATATACAGGGTGAAAGAGGCAGCGCTCCATTTACGGAAACAGCATATAGGGTAAAATATTTCAAACCTATACCTAAAGAAATTAATCAAGATGCCTCAACAGTTTGGACGTAGGATTTTTTTTTCATTTCACGATTTTTATCCATACCTGTATTTCGTGTGACGCGATTTCGTATAGATCCCAATAACATAAACACTTACTAATAAAACAGTAAAATATTTTGTCTGTACATTTAGTAATTTTGATTGAAATGGAGAGAGGGACACTTAAAAAGAATAATAGAAAGCAAAAATATTTTTTGTTAATTTCTTGTTTGTCTGTCTGTATGTATGATCTCGCTAATCTCCGAAAGTACTAAACCGATTTACTTAAAACTTTCACCAGTTGCTTTGTTTTATCTCAGCTTAACATTTAAAGTTTTTTTTTTATTTCATCTTTTTTTTTCATAAAAATCGGTACATTAAAAAAAGTTATCGTTATTTGAATGAACTCATAGCATTAGTTTGCCTGCGAATATTATATAGCAATCTATTTTTATACTTACACTTTGTTTTTTTTTTGAGTTCAGTAGTGACGCAGGGGCACAAAGTATGACTGTAAAATCGACTGGTTGTGGGTTCGATCCTCATTCGAGGAAATGAAATATTTAGTTACATTTATATTTTCATATCTTCGCTATAGTGTCGAGGCATAGCGCGGCGTTGAGTTCCGCCACTCAACATGCCATGCCTCTAGAACTCGGCGGAAAGTGGGGAACGGAGTGTATTAACACTAGGTGTGCGGGATACAGCGTGAAGCTGAAATATATAATTGTTTGTAATAAATCTGTATTTTTAACTATATGATATGTATTTAGTAAAAAGTCGTTGTAGATTAATATAATTATATATTAAGTGAAATTTAACATAAAAACAGCATTTTTTAACTATCTAACAGCTAACTAAACAGTTACAGTTTAACATTAAGCCCAATAGATGGCGCTGTGCATAAAGTATCACTTTCTAAACCGACCCGGGATTTTTTTTTCTAAAAAATGACATTCGAAACGTCTTAGTTATACGATAAAAATTGTTGATAAAAATTTATATTTTTAAAACACTATTGTTCATAGTAAAAACAATAAAGTAAACGAAAATGAATTATTGGTGAAGGTTACCTTCATAAATCATAACAGTTAAGTTTAAGTCATAATTAATTCAAGACAGAGATAAAGAACGCATTTGATCTTCAAAGAGATATCAAGTAAATACATAGAATCTTCGATTCGTTCGTTCGTTTGAAAGAAATCTATATCAAAATGCCTAAAATCATTTTTTCTACGTGTACTTTGTAATATATGTTCACCAATTGTACATTTCGCTAATAATATACTTATGTAACTAATTTAAAAACTGTACAGGAGTTAATATGCAATCATTACAGTTATTTTACAAAGAATGTTATGCATCCTTCAAATCAATAATTTAACATTTAAGGCTGTTTCTGAAGGAGTTAATTAAATTATTCACTGACATCAGCACATTTAACAGAGTTTTAAAATTATGTAAAGACGTACATAGATAAAATGAACGTAATGTTACAAAAATATATACATATAATAAATAAATAGCTTTATATATATTTTTATAATATAAAATAAATTAAATTAGCTTCACGCTGTATCCCGCACACAGCAGGGCAGGCAGAGGGAACCTAGTGTTAAGACACTCCGTTCCCCACTTTCTGCCGAATTCTGGAGGCATTGCTTGTTGAGTGGCAGAACTCAACGCCGTGCTTAACCTCGACACCAGAGCGAAGACATGGAAATATAAATTTAAGTAAATATTTCATCTCCTCGAGTGGGGATCGAACCCACAACCAGTCGGTTTTGCAGTCACACCTCGTGCCGCTGCGCCATTATCTCTCTCTCTGCAACACGATGGGCCATGTAATGTAAAGCAGTATTTTTTTATTTCAGAGTTTTCAATAACAATATCAACAATGAAATACGATATTAGGGCTCTGTCACATGCCTATATTACAGTATGTGATGTAGTGTCGGATATGAACAGAGTCAACGGCGGCATCATACTTATAATATTTATCAATTTTATTGTTACGAGTATTATGACTTTCTATTATGGATTCATCTTGTATGACGTTTTATCACGTAAATATATATGCCTACTTATTATGTATATATTTACTTTGTTTAATAGGCATATGCTGTCAAGAGAATTGAAGTAAATACCTCTGCGTTAAATGCTTACATATATAACGATTCAACTATATAGTGAACGATATCATAAAATCATCAAAAATTTAAATCAAATCAATTCAGTTTCACCCTGTATCCCGCGCACAGAAGGGTAAGCAGAAGGAACCAGACGACCCGTGCGCTCGTTTGCCTGTGCTATTTACGTTATATTTTAAGATACACTGCATTTCACTACAATTCACACTCGGGAGAATTGCAAAGCGCGGCGTTGAGTCCCGCCAACAATTCCTCTATTGTGTGTGCACTATGCATATTATATTTTATTCTATACAGGGTGGAAGTGACAGCGCTCCTTTTATGGGAACAGCATATAGGGTAAAATATTTTAAACTTATACCGAAAGAAATTATTCAAGATACCTCAACAGTTTAGACGTAGGATTTTTTTTGATTTCATGACGTTTATCCATACCTGTATTTCATGTGACGCAGTTACGTATAGACATACTGCGACAAAAATACTACTAAAAGTTAATCAACTTTAAACTTTGCCGCCAATACCTACGACTCGATTTCAGAATGACGCGTATGCGGCGGTTTTCCTTTGATAGGTTTATGTGTGCGTGCGTCTTTCTTGACAAATGGTGCTTAATATTACAGCAATAATTTTATTATTTATTTTGTTTGAAAAAATCACTTTTTCATTTTTGGGATTTTTTTTTAAATTGTACTAATCTTTTATATAAAAATGTGGTTTCATTTAAAGTGGTGCTGACACTTCCACCCTGTAGACTCTTTACATCAGTAAATTTTAGTTTGTTAATAACACTATATTTTGTTTTATTTTACAGCTTTCTACCTATCCACGCAGCATACCTGGTGCATCATCTATGTTTTAATATTATTAGCGTTTTTAGAATCGTGTCACAGTATTAAAATTCAGGTATAGAGTTGTCTGTTATACATAAACATTGTTTATATATAGATGTATTTGGATATATCTTAATTTGTATAAATAGTAACTATTCATATCATACTAACGATTGAGGCCAGTCGTGGCGTAGTGGCACAAAGTGACTGTAAAACCAACTGGTTGTGGGTTCGATCCCCACTCGAAGATATTAAATATTTACTTAATTTTTTATTTCCATTTCTTCGCTCTGGTGTCGAGGCTAAGCGCGGCGTTGAGATCTGCCACTCAACACGCAATGCCTCGAAGTGCACGAAGTGCCTTAACACTAGGTTCCCTCTGCCTACCCTGTTGTGTGCAGGATACAGCGTGAAGCTGATTTTTAATATCATATTGATAACAATTGATTCAACTAAAAATTTAAAAAAAGATTGTGTGTATGTTATTATACGAGTTTTTTGCGATAAAAGAAAATGCTTACTTGAATTAATATAATATCTCACTTACAGGAGATCAAAATAAAAGTGCGCCTCAGTATTTTACTATATAAATTCACTCGAGTCGGTGACCGTATACCAATTGAAATGGAACTTATGTTAAAAAATATTTTCATTAACACGCCTATATATACTCCTATAAGAGTATTTACTTTGCATCGATCGCTAATTACTACTGTAAGCCATAGTTTATTATAATGAAATATTATAATAATTATTTAAGAGGCCAGTCGTGGCGAGGGGGCACAAAGTGTGACTGTAAAATCGACTGGTTGTGGGTTCGATCCCCACTCGAAGAAATGAAATTTAAATAAAAATTTATATTTTCATTTCTTCGTTCTGGTGTAGAGGTTTCGCGGCGATGAGATCCGCCACTCAATACGCAATGCCTCAGAACTCGGCGGAAAGTGGGAAACGGTGTGTCTTAACACTAGGTTCCCTCTGCTCAACCTGCTGTGTGGTATTTTTTTTTTTAATTTAATTATTACCTGTCATAATAAAGTTAATATTTATTATTTATTTTTACTAAATTATTATTGTATTTTTTAGATTACCAGCGCTTTCATTACGTATATGCTTTTCATGGTACAATTGAGGTTGTGAATCCTAGAGTTTTTTAATTATTCAAGAAGGATTATTATGTAAAAGTAGAGTAGCTTAAAAATTAAATATGCTTCTAATAATCATATAACTGTATGTCACAATTTGACAGTAGGTACCTTCTAATGCTTGTTTGTTGTTCAAATTTAAGTCTTTTTATTAGTGAACTAGCGGCCCGCCCACGGCTTCGCCCGCTTAAAATACATGATTATTGATTTAAGCAGAATTGATTGACAACTATAATAAAATAAAATAAATAAATAAATCAGCTTCACGCTGTATCCCGCACACAGCAGGGTAGGCAGAGGGAACCTAGTGTTAAGACACTCCGTTCCCCACTTTCTGCCGAATTCTGGAGGCATTGCGTGTTGAGTGGCAGAACTCAACGCCGCGCTTAACCTC
>JAATLQ010003066.1:0-29750 GCA_013421005.1 Heliconius erato x Heliconius himera | reverse complement strand
GTCGGACTAGGGTATTGCAGTGTCCATTGGCTATCCCACAATTCACACAGCGATTCATATCCATAGCGTGGCGGTCGTAAGATCCAAAAGATTTCAGAGTCCAGTGAGGAAGCGAGGGTCGTACAAAGTAGTCACAGTCAAAATCCGAGAAAAACAAAACAGTAGTCGTTGAAAATATCAAACAAACGGGAAAACATTCAAAATGTCGATGCGTTATGACACGAACGTAATGACAGAAGCAAATGTTTTTTTTAAATGTTTTTTTATTTAATGGCCTGATTTTGCGATGACAAACAGATGCAAAAATGCAAAAAATCATTAGACAAGGTGTGATTGTCAATCAGCTGTCACATCTCTGACTTAATATATGATTGATTTTAATCGATTAAGGATCTAGATCTTATTTTTTTCATTTTTCTCCACTTCCAGATTGTCAATTAATTTATTATTTGCTATTCTAAAAATAAAAAAAAATTGTAATTTTTTAGATCACATCTCAATTCTTTACGTGACGGCCCAAAAGTTTCATTCTCCTTTAAAATTTCCAGCTTATTTTTAACCGACTTCAAATAGGAGGATTGTCGAATCGACTGTATGTTTTATGTATGTTATGTACTGCTCATCCAATTATGTATGGGTTTTGGTGATTTTATTTTGTATGGTGTCAGCAGAAAATATTGAATTAGATAAAATAAAATATAAATGCAGTCGTGGCGCAGGGACAGTCGACTGGTTGTGGGTTCGATCGCCACTCGAAGAAATAAAATTTTCATTTCTTCGCTCTGATGTCGAGGCAAAGCGCGGCGTTGATTTCCGCCATTCAACACACAATGCCTCCAGAATTCGGCGGAAAGTGGGGAACGGAGTGTCTTAACACTAGGTTTCCTCTGCCTACCCTGGTGTGTGCATACAGTGTAAAACTGATTTTTAAACACATATAATATGAATATACTATGACATATAATATATACCGCATGCATATATTATTACGTATTTGCCTTCTAGGAGCCTACGTAGAAAGCGAATACGATGACTGAAATCGCACACTATTCGAATATGACTGTCCCTCCACAGCCTCGTCTAAATCTGGAAAGCAGAGTGACTTATCACTAATATGTTTAACATTTGAGCTATAAGAGTATACAATGTAACTTGAGATTTGAGATTTTGATTAAAAAAATCTGACCGATACTGTTCACAGTGCTCTTTCGAGGTTAGCTTTATGCTTCCTAAAGAGTTCTGCAATGACCGCAACAGGTGGAAATTTCATGAAGCAAGGTCAGGACAATACGGAGGATGCATCAAAACATTCCACCCAAGCTCTCTCAATTTTTGTTGTGTGTCTTTAGATGAGTGCGGTCTGGCGTTGTCTTTCCGGAACACCACGCACTTTCTATTCACTAGCTCCGGCCGATTTTTCTCAATAGCTTTTTTTAACTTCATTAACTTCATCATCAGTTGCGGCCAGTAGAAGTCAGAATCGATAGTTTTACCCGGTGGCAAAAGTTCATAATGGATGATTCCTTTCCAATCCCATACATAGCATCACTTTGTTCCAAGTCAAGCTGGGCTTTGCCACGGTATGTCCATGCTTCGTCCATGATCTTTTTCGCACATTTTTATCATAAGTCACCACATTTTTCATCACCCGTAATCAACTGTTTAAGAAATGGTTCGGAATTGTTACGTTTCAACAAAGAATCCCAAATGGAAACACTTTGCATTAGATTTCTCTCAGTGAGATCATGTGGTACCCAAATATCAAGTTTTTTCTTGTACTTTTGTAAATCACGTACAACTGTAAAATGATCAACATCCAGTTCTTCAGCAATGTCTTAGCTACTAATATCTCGATCTTGCTTCACTTTCTCAAAGATGGCACCGATTTTATCTGTGACACTCACTATGTTTGTCCAGAGCGAACCTTATCTTTTACATTAAAATTTTCAGATTTGAAACGCTTGAACCACATTTGTGCTACACTTATTGATACTATTACCGCACCTAATATTAGCTTCGTAAACCGCACAAATTTTATGCGCGGCGTTCGTCGCATTTTTACCTTTTTGTAACAAAACTTTAAAATGGTCCGAATTTCTTCGTCATATACGTACATTTTGCTTGCTTGAAAAATGGCGGGAACTAGTTTTTTTTTAATTTACTGTATCTTCACAATGTTACATTTAATGATATTGAAACCAGCCAGTTACATTCAGTACAGCCAAAGAGGTTCGATTACTAATTACTAATTTTAATTACTAATAATATGCTCGGTTTAAATACATTCAAAATACGAAAATACTTTTGCCCCGACCTATTAAAATATCCCATTAAAAATACAGTATTATGAACATGCATGACATGTACTTTATAGATTAATAAATTTCTCTTGACAGTTGCCAGCTGGGTGCGCGATCGGGAGCACAGCGCAGCACATTTGAATGTAAGTAATGAAAACTTTGTTTTCAAATTTCCATAAAAAAAAACAAAGTGATATTCAATAAATAATATTTTATATTGACTTTTGAAATATTAAACTTATAATGGGTGTTTTTGATACAAAAATATTGCAATCGTCCGCAAACTTAAGCTTGTCAACTTTAAAGTTGTACGTCTAGTCCCGTTGACCTACAATTCTGTAATAGATTCGGAACCCTCGGTGGGAGACTCTGACTCGCACTTCACCGGTTTTAGGCATTTATGCGCCATAGCAGGGAAGGCAGTGAGAACTTAGTGTCAAGACACTCCGCTTTCCACTGTGCGTCTGATCTCGAGACACGTGAGTCGAGGAATTAACGATAGGAGGAGGAAATGACAATAATTTTGCCGAATGAGAAATATTTAAATAATAAAGAGAGAGAGAGAGACAGATATTAAATTTTGTTACGTTGCAGGAAAGGCAGATGGAACCTAGTATTAACACACTCCGTTCCCCACCTTTCGCCATATTTTTCGATGCGTTGCGTGTTGAGTGACGGAGCTCAACCCCTTTTCTTACTTCCAGAGCGATGAAATGAAAATATTAATAAAAAATATTTCATTCTTCTGAGTCCAAATCGAACTCGCAACCGTGGCGTTTACACACATGTTTGTGCCACTGCGCCACAACAGTCTCAATTTTAAACTTTACAATTATTAATTCCCAGCAAAATTTCATGAAATACATTTCACGAATACTATCTTTTATTGTATTCACCCTTGGTTGGTCTCAACAATGTTGTATAGTAGTAGATATATTAATAGTAGGTTCAAATTCAATTAGCTAATGTGTAGTACACAACAATACCAGTACGATAGCTATACAATGTATTGTGTAATAGAAATTGTATTGAGGTTACAATACCTTCCCCAAACGTGAATTTAATACTTAACTTTGTCGCGAGTTCGTGCCGTGTAAAAGTTGATCCTCCGTAGCTGCCAATACTGCCGCTGTTCAATAGTTTTCTATTAAACGATACCACAGTGGCACTCTGGAAGTTTTGAATTGGGATTTTGTATAAAGGCTGACGTTCAAAATGAATTCGAATACCCACTTACTAGTTTGTTCACGGGCAATGTTCCAAATGTCATCCGTTTCGAATTCTTTATTATATGGCCGTATGTCTACCAAGTACGTGCCAATACATCGAAGCTGAGTATCTAATATGTCGCGTTTTTGGCTTGAATGAAAGCTATTTCACCTAATAACCAAAGTTGTGGTATGAAAATATGTACAGCTTTTATACAACACAATTTTTTTTAAATAAAATAAATTAGGTTCACGTTGTATCCCGTATATAGTAGGGTAGACCTAGTGATAAAACACTCCGTTCCCCAGTTTCCGCCGAATTCTAAAAGTATTGCGCGTTGAATGAGTTCCCCCATTCTCTAGACATCATTAGAGAGCGAAGGAATAAAAATATAAATTTAAATAAATTATTTATTTCCTCTGCTGGGGATCGAACCCACAATCAGTCAAGTTTACAGTCACACACTTATGCCCCAGCGTCAAGACTTGCCTCAACTATTCTTTAAGGATATATACGTAACATATTTTATAGTTTAAACATGTACAGATATAAAACTATAAGTTGCCGTATAAATCTTAGAATAGTTGCAAAATGTCGAATGCTTTATGATATTCTGTAATAATATGTTAAAATACATTTTATTGTAACTATCAAAGAAAATACCTTATTTTATATTTTACGTTTCATTAACGCAGACCAACGCTTCACACATCATTACCTATAAAAGGTTTGTATGATAATTACAACGCATTTGCATAAATTAGCTAAGTAATTTATAGACTGTTTTTATGAAAAGACAAGACAAAAGGGGGTACGGGTCACCTGATGGTAAGTGATCACCGCCACCCACGACCCCGTGTAACACCAGAGGAGCAACAGACGCGTTGCCGGTCTTGAAGGTGGAGATAGACGCGCTTTTTGAAGGTATCCATGTCATATCGACCTGGAAACACAGTCGCAAGTAGGCCATTCCGCAGTTGCGTGGGGCGTAGAAGGAAGTTCCTACGAAATTGCACAGTAGTGGAGTGCCACGAATCCAGATGGTGTGGATGGTATTTTAACTTGTGACGTACTGTGTCGAAAGATGAGTAGAATAGATAAGTATCATAATATATACTGATGATATAGGCTTTTAGTAGGTTGGTAGGTTTACTGTTGAGGCCGTTGTGGCGCATTGGCACGTCTCAGAGGATTTTTTTTTATTTTCATTTTCTGGTAACAAGATAACACGGCGTTAAAATCCGCCACTTAACACGCAATGTATTGGAAATTATTTGGAAATTTAGTATCTTAACGATGGGTAACAACGTAAAGCTAATAATAAATACTGTATACCATGGAAACCTTAGTTTTACTCTTACAATTTTTAATAATTTGTTGTTATTCATCAAAAATACATAACCAAATCAACAAGTTCCACTATGAAATTCATATTCCAAGCATCTCTCACTCAAAAGCCGATGTCGATAGTGAAAACTGCCGTGGACGCTGTACTGGGATCAAAAGGCTTTGAAAGATTTAATACCTTGATTGCTTTCTGAGTGGAACCTTTGAGAGATCAATCTTCTGTAGGTTGTTTTAACACGATTCAAGAGCCAATATCTTTTGATTATACGATACTGTTACTTAGTTTAATGGTTCGGAGCTGAAGTAGGTGGAAGTAACGCTTGTTTTATTTTAGTAGAAGCATTGATTGATGAGGGAAATGAGCGTTTTATATTTTATATTAAAAATAATATTATAATTTACGTTTCTTGGATTGAAATTTAGTTGAAATTAAAGAAAAATATTCGTTAAATAATTGAAAACAGTCATTATTACCTTATAGGGCATTGTTTGTTAAATAAAAATTACAATTTGTTATCGTTTAATATGTTAAGCTTATGTTGAGATACTCTGTTTCCATTAAAACACTACCGTCCCAACTTTTCGCCAAGTGGTCAAAGGATCCCGTGTTAAGTTGCGTAAGTCAACACCGCGTGTTGCCTTGTTGCCAGAGCAAGAAAAATGAAATATGTAATTTACCCGAGTGGAATCCGAACCCACAATTGTTGCGTGTACAGTCACACCCTAGTGCCACCGGGCCACGATGGCCTAATCAATCATTTAAGTATAAAATTAAAATATAATTTATACAAGCTAGGTTTACAAGGCAAAATATACAAAATTAGATTAGATTATCTTAAATCGAGTCATTCGTAGCCGTTTTAAATCGAATATCGATTTGCCGTTTGTCCTTATTGTGAATATTTATTGAGCCTTTTGTGTAATATGTATTGCTGACGTATAGATACGATCAAATAAGAAAATAACCACGTTTATTTTATAGAAGCGAAAATACAGCATTTTTACCGAAAATCCCGCGAGAGAAAACCTATATTTTTTATAATATAGCGCATGTAATGTAAAGCCAAGTTATTGAAAAAAAAAGAAATAAAGAAAAATCTAATTGTCTTAACATTAGATTCCCTCTAGCTACAAGTTACGGGATACAACGTGAATCGTAAAAAAAATTAAGTCAGTTTACTATTAGAGGGATACAGCGTGAAACTAAAAAAAAATTGTAGAGTCAGTTCATTTAATATATTGAGAATAAACCAAAATTTATATAATATTCCACCAGACTTTCTAGATATATTTAATGAATAATGTGGCGTAAACGTGAACTAGACTGATAAGATTACAAATGTCTTTAAGGAGTTGGCTCTCCGCCATATCGAATGCCGCTAATCGAGTTTGAACGCTCGGATGATGACTTCGGCAAATGTGACAATATTTAAAAATATCCGATAAACTGAATATATTTTGAGATATATATTTTTTTCGCTTAATATTTTTAGGCTGTTATATTAGATATGAATATTAATATATTGGAATAGATTACTAGTAATTATTAAGAGAAATAGAAAAGGGTAGAGTGTGTCGCTTTTAAAAGTGTTCATACACTTTTAAAAGCGACTTTAAAAGTGCGGTATAGACCTAGTTCCTACAATAAAGGTTTATAATACATTTTTATCACATTTACAATATTACAAAATATTACAAAAATAAAAATCAAAGTGCTCCGCACACAGCAGGGTAGGCACAGGGAACCTAGTGTTAAGAAACTCCGTTCCCCACTTTCCGCAAGTTCTGGGAGCACTGCTTGTTCAGTGGCGGAACTGAATGACACGCTTTGCCTCTGAACACTGACACCAGAGCGAAGAAATGGAAATATAAAATTAAAAGTAAATATTTCATTTACTCGAGTGGGGATAGAACCCACAATTAGTTGCGTTTACAGTCACATTTTATGTCTCTGCGCCACGTATTACAAAAATAACCATATATATTTACTTAAGTTAAAAAATAGCTCCTCCATTTTACCATACAGCAGGATATTCAGAGAAGGAATATTGTGTACGTTCCACTTTTATCGCCCAATTTCCGGGAGAGTGCATGTGGAGTGGCGAAACTCAATAAGTGTAAAAAAATAATTACGAATCGACTCTACAACCACCACGTTTACAGTCAGACGTCCCTTTTAGCTACGACGGAATTTACTAAGTGCTACGCTACAAAAATATTTAATTAGACTAAAAAATTAATAAACTAAACTTAATTTTAAAAATGTGATAAAAATAATCTCAGTTAATTTATTTATAGGAAAAAGAGATCAATGATTCTGTAATCCATTTAGCCAGTAACTTTTTAAGTAAAGACAAACTAAAAGAAGTTTTGCTCCTAACGTAACACGTGTACAGCCTCCTAAATCCGTGGACCAGTATTACTGAGTGTCAGCGTTCCAAGTCCTAAAGTTTTTTTTGTAAATCTTTTTACGATAGGTACTCGATGTAGAGAATATTGGACAGGATTTTACTTTTATATTGTTTCTTTTTAGAGAAACTATATTAAAGTAGTATACATATGTGTTAGCTGTCTTTAAATGTGGCTTTAAATTAGGTTTTAAGTGTAAAAGGCGAGGTCGTCTGACGTAGACGCACTTATTATACTTAGAGGAATGAAATATTCTTACAAATACTTTAATTTCTTCTCGCTGGTAACGAGATAAAGCGCGGCGTTTTGTTCCGCAACTCAACACGCAATGCCGCAAGAATTCGATAGAAAATGAGAAACGAAAGTGTCCTAATGGGGAGTGGAGTCGAAAATGCCTTAATGGAATTAGCACTAAGTGCCCAGGTTTGATCTGCTATGTGCGGGATACAGCGTGAAGCTTAAAAAAAATTAAAAAAGGTAATATCTATCCATGTTTTTTTGAAAGTGTTGAAAATATAAGAGATTCATAATTACAAGGAATATGGTTTCGATATATTTGGTGCAAATAATATATTTTTTCAAATGCAAACCACTGCAAAAATTTTTACATTTAAAATAGAATTCTACAATACAGTGTCACAGCTACAAATTAAGCATATACGAAACCAAAAAATAAATATACAACACGCGTCGCTGGGTAATTAATGAGGCTTCCGTGAAATAAAATAAATCTGACAACAAATTGACATAGAAAAATTTCAATTTATTTTTCAATTTGAAATTCAGTTAAAGTTATAAAAATAAACATTTTAACTTTTAGAAAACTGATAAACAAATATTAATTTTCAGACTTTATTGAAAACCGATTTTAAATATTTTTTTTTATTTTATATACGTGACTTTCCCTATCCACTCTGCTGTAGTAGAGATATATTTTTTCTGTAAATTACGTATCTTTAAGCACAGAAATGAGAACAAATTGACCATTGGATAATACTCCCAATTATTTTATTTACAAATAATGAACAATTTTTTTTATAATTTATTATGTAATATTAAGTCGAAAATCACGTTCTCTTTAAATGAACGAAAATCAAAGCTATGTTATAAGAATTAGGACGTTTCTATTTCTGTTTAGTTTCTACAGTGTTGCTAGTTCTATGCACTACTCACCTTTCTGGCCAATAAAGCTTACAGTACGCTACAATATATTCCGTATTTACGTTAAGTTACAGAGTAAAGGACAATCTTTGCAATGTTCTCTTTAAGTGTTTGGCAACTGACTGGAGCAGCTTATTTGATTATCTACTTTTACTTATTTTTTGTAAATATCTATTTCTGTAACGAATTTATATATTTATCCTTCATATAAACCATTCTTGGCGCAGAAGCACAAGCTTACGATTGTGAACGCGACAGGTTGTGGGTTTATTTATCACTTTAGGATATGAAAGATTTTTTTATTTTTTCACTATAGTAAGTAATGAGTATTGGCCACTCAGTCGCTACTTAACACGCATTGTCTCCGGAAATCGGAATTCAGCGGAAAGCAGTGTTTAATAGGAATGGAGTGTCTTACCACTATAATATCTTATAGTTACACCATTGTATCCCAGGTTCCCTCTGCCTACCTTGCTTTGTGTGGTTTTAAATTTTCACGCTATATCCTAGCATGAAAATTTAAAAAAAAACATAGTAATAAGTAGATTAAAAGAAAACGCTTAAAATATATAGAAATTAAATTAATCTTCAAGTTCAAACAATAGGTAAGAATTACGGTTTTTCACAGATGCAAATATATTTTAATTAATTTAATTCCTTTATATTGTTAGTGTATAGTTTGTCTTTTGTCATCTTATCAATATCGGTCACTTATAGGGTTATCAATGTTTATTGAGATGGGCGTGTAATGGAAGCAGGTTGGTAGGTCAGAGGGGTATTTAGTGATTACTCACTTTGTTTAATCTGTATATATAATAAAAGGATAAAAAAAATAATTCTGTAAATGAAAGACATGAAAAAAATAAAAAAATAGGTCAGCTTCACGCTGTATCCCGCACGCTGCAGGGTAGGCAGAGGAAACCTAGTGTTAAGACACTCCGTTCCCCACTTTCTGCCGAATTCTGGAGGCATTGCGTGTTGAGTGGCGGAACTCAATGTCGCGCTGTGCCTCGACATCAGAGCGACGAAATGAAAATATAAATGTAAATAAATATTTAATTTCCTCGAGTACGGATCGAACTCACAACCAGTCGATTTTACACTTTGTGCCCCTGCGCCACGACTGGTCTCCTAGTTGTAACTTTAATTAAAAAAAATCAATAAGTACGAGGTACTACATATATAGGTAAAGTCTTAGTGACGTATTGAAACCAAATCATTTTAGCGCATTCTTAAGCTCTTTTATTGTTTTCCTTTCCATTCTGTTATTCAAAATGTTGGGCTTGTGTATTTTTTTTGTCTATTTAATAATAAATACTTTATAGTGTGGTGCACAATAAAGTATATGTTATTATTAATATTCCTTGATAATAATAGAAGAGGCAATTCAACGTCCTATTTCGTCTGATCGTACATAAACACAAGAATTTTACCATAATGCCTTGGATTTGAGTACAAACTTTAACAAGGCTAAGGTTTGAACTCTATCGCATTTAGTCTTGTCCCGTCAGACTTACTACGTCGTTTATGTCTATATTTATTTTCAATGAAAATCTCAAAAGGATTAAGTAGAGTATTGTGGTATAATACTGTTAATTATAATATTTTGCTTTTAAAGTAATCTAAATTTTTTTTAAGTCAATGTAATTTTTTACTTTTACTTTTTTCAGATAATAGAAAATATTTTAGACCTATTAGAGTTGTGTTATTTTAGTAAAAATTCTGTTAGTGATATTTAAAAATATATCCAATTTTAAAACGACATTTTCCAATATGTTTTGTAATATTTATGAGTAAAGACTATGTTAAGAGTTTATATTCATAATTTAAAATTTCAAGTTGAATCAGAAATTAAGTAAATTAGAAATTTGCTTTGTTGCGGTAAAATAAAAATTACTATAATAAATCTACTAAAGTGAAATTTAGTATCAAGCAACTTATAGAAGAATAACTAAATAAACAAAATTTTTAATTACATCGTAAAATTTTAATTTCCTATCGTGAGCAGCGCGTTGTTGTGCTCACTCCAATTAATTTTATGCTTTAATTAAACCATCGACGATATAACTTACAACTATTTATTTGCTTTAACTTTTTATTTGCTTTTACTTGCCACATTCATTAAAGAAATTGGAAAAATAAATAAGAAATAAGCCTTATATATTAAATCATTTTTTTTACAGCTTCCCGCTGTATGCTGCATATTAGGGTAGGTAGAGAGAACCGTGTTAAGATACTCTGTTCTCGAGTTTTCGAGGAATTGCATGTTCAGTGAACTCACTGCCGGGCATTTCTAATTGTTTAATAAACAAAAAATAGAACAACAAAAATGCCATTGTACTGTTACCGCTAACATAATATTTGAATAATTTATTAAAGAATACAATTTTATATTTTTCCTTTCATATTTTTCATACAATAAATATTCTAAATTAACTGAAACGGATAACCATTTGTTCCTGAGAACGTCACTTTGGAAACGAAGAACAATTAACTCTACAATGTCTTGTCATTTCAACGTCAGATTTAATCTAAAGTGCCTTTTGCTCTATGTTTTACTTTAAACGGACGCGCTCATGTTATTTGAACGTGCTCCTTCATTAATTATACTTACCTCCATATACATATATGGAGATCGTGACGCAGGGGCACAAGCGTGCAACTGTAAACGTGATAGGTTGTGGGTTCGATTCCCATTTGATGAATTGAAATATTTTTTTTTATTTTCTTGTTCTGGTAACGAAGCAAAGTGCAGTGTTGATTTCTACCCCTCAACGTTACATGCCTCAAAAACTAGGCGGTGGGGAACGGAAGTGTCTAAAAGGGAAAGGATTTTTTGAACATTACAGGGTGAAGCCTAAAAGAAATATGACATTTAATGTCCTTGTTTTTTTTATTTAGGCCAGAAAGTAGATTGTAAACGTGACAGATTTCGAGTCCAAGTCGAGGAAAGGAAACATTTTCATTTCTTCGCTCTGGTGCCGAGGCAGTGTCCCCAGAATTCAGTGAAAAGTGGGGAGCGGAGTGTCTTAACACTAGCCTCCCCTGCTTACACTGCTACATAATAAAATAATGATGTGATTACAAAAATAATTACGTAACCATCACAATAAAAGATAAAACTTTTACAAATGATAAATTTATTTATTAACTACAATAATTTCCAAAGCCAGCAAAATTGGATGATGAAATATATTTAAAACGCAAACATTATTGGCTATAAACCAGATAATCTTTCAACCAAATTCCTATCCAAATGCTTTCTATATGACCTATTTTAAAAGCCTACTTTTATGAAAGGGTTTTGCATTTGGAACGCTGACGCTCAGAAATACTAGACTTATGGATTTTGGACTTTTTACAAAAAATACTGTTTAGTTACTTTTTAGGCCATCATAGTACAGAAGCATAAGCGTGCGATTGTATACGATGGTAGTGGGGTCGATGTCCACTTGACGTTGAGGTATGCCGCTCAACACGCAAGAAACCCTCCAGAATTCGGCAGAAAGTGGAACGAAGTGTATTGGAAACAGAGAGTCTTAGCACTAGGTTCCCAGGTCCCCCTATCTACCTTACCACGGAACACAGTGAGAAGCTAAAACAAAGTAACTTTGTAGCAACATTTCAGACAAAAACAAACAAAAGATTTTCTAGATAATTTGCTTCGCGAGTAAATTGAACGTGATTTGTAGATTATTTAACTGGAAAATTGAGTTTAACTTGTTTAAGGAATTTACGCTCTTTAAATATCCACATTTCTTGCGACTTTCGTTAAAAAGTGTATTATCAAAGCAACAGAATAGCTTTAAGAGTAGTTCAGAAGTTGTTGAGTCACATTTTATAAACTAATTAAAGTTACGTTTTCGTATTCACCTGACGCTGAGGTTAAGTTAGATCGTATCTTAGATAGGCGTAAACTGTAGCTCTTCTGTCTGTATATAATATCTGTTTAGTATTTATATAAATTTCTATACAACTTTTTAAGTAAATATTGTTTTTAACAAATATTTACATTTCCTTACAAAATTAAACAATTATTATTTTACGTTTAGTATAGCTTAAACGATTTTCTTGGAATTATATCTTGAATTATATTCAAGAGCAATTGTTTCTTGAGTCTTGAGTAGGTAAATAAATATACTTATTGACTGGAATAACAAAGAGAATATCTATACAATATCAGGTAAAATATTATTTTACCCTCGAAAATTTTGCGAAGACACCAATCGACCAAGCATCGCCAGTGGAACCAGAATGGCCGCACCTTTCAAGTGTCAAGTTCCTGACCATATACTGGAAGCAGGGAATAGATTGGAATCCTAGGAAAGCGTAAACGTGGCCGTTTTAAGCTAACCTGGTGATGCTCAGTTTTAGACGAGGCAAAATAGATTAGGAATACATGGAGCGAAATTAAGCATAAAGCTCAAGATCGCCCCAAATGGCGAATCTCTGTGATGATGTGTGATGTCTCTACCCCAGATTGAGAACTAGTGTCTTCATTTTTCACAACCTCAAAATGATAGTATAATTTTGAAAAATATGAATGATTACTTGGGATTTCAATAAATATGCATATGTATATGTTCATGATCACAAAATTAAAACATCAGAAGTTCCCTTTAAGTGTAGAAATTTAATAAATGTTTTTTCAAATTCAAAATGTATACTGAAAAGAAAAAAAATATTGTATATTAAGATAAGTAAACATCACAACAGATAATTGCAAGCGTGGATATAAAACATATTAATAAAAAATTGGCAGTTTTAAAAGCAATTTCATTAAAACTTGCCAGTATCCGGCTCTCAGCATAGACGCAGGTTATCTACTTAATGGTATGACGGAGTTACGAAACCGCGAACTGCTATCGAGTTCAAGTAATATTTGCATGAAATATTTTTATTATATAAGTTTTTTTTTTTTCAGTAGAGTGTAAAAAGAAAAACTGTTGTTCTTGTGACTTCTGTTTTCCACATATAAAAAGAGACATTGCTTGTTGAGTGGCGGAACTGAACGCCGCTCTTTTTCTTATCAGAATGGGGAAATGAGAATAAACACTGCCAAGAATGAATATTAACCCATTAACAATTCGTTTAAAGTCAGATACTTCATGCGCCATCATGTCTTTTTATATCATACCTGTTTTTTTACTCCAATCGCTCCAATATCTAGAAAAAAAAACGAAAGTTAAATTTAGAAATCAATTATCTAAACAAATAAAAAACAATTGCCGCCAAAATGAGAAAATTGAACGGGAAAATTTAAGCCGATTATGCTGATTCGTAGGTTGTTTCCAAAGAAGGCTCACATAATTATAATAAATTATAATATAAATTATAAAATAATAATATATATAATATAAATTATATATATTTTTTAAATTTGGTAAGTACCTAATATTTATGTAAAGAAAATGTTTATTGTAAATTCACAATTTCTTTCAGAACTTCGTAGAGCAACAGTACAACATTTGTGCCTGTCGATTGCCTTATTTTTATTTAATAAGTTATAAATTTTACATGCCCCTTATATATCGTGGGATAGGCAGAAAGAAGAAAACAACAAGTTAATCTGTTCCCGCTTCCGGGTCATTACGCCATGTTGGCGGAATTGGAAGAGATTGTAAGCTAACACCTTTGTATTATATTTCTTGTGTTATGTATATAATGTATATATTAATTTTATTATTTTTTTTATAGGTGAAGGCAATTTTTAAGTGGATCTTTTTTTTTAACATGCATTTTCCTATTGTGTAATATTATCTATTTTTTACAACACAACCTCCTTTGTGTTTTCTCCACACAACGTGACATTGGCGAAATGATATGTGCTCTACTGGCACGCTCGGAACGCCATAATTAAAGAACCATACCATACCAGAGATTGACAGAACGCGACTGTTCAGAGAATATTTATATATTGAAAAAAAATTAATATATCATTGGGGCCCACGATGTCGCCAATAACCTAATAACTGATAAAATTTACTATATTAATAAAAGTAAAAGACATAAAGCAAAATATCATTTAAAGTTTAAGTTCCAAAACGAAAGAGTTCTTTATCTCGTAAAAATAGACATAAAAATCAATGTAGAAACCGACCGAGCGTAATTTTTTATTTCCTCGAACGCTATCGGATCATTTTATATTCAGGCCATGGAGAGATAAGGGATGATATTTACAGCCCCACACAAAGCATTCAGCAATGAGGGAATTCATTCTTTGTTGTAAGGAATGGCAGGTGAATTGAAATGAACATTTCGAACAAATACTTTTTTTGCCGGTATGCTTTTACACTAACATTGCGAAGACGCATATAAGAAGATTGTTTTTCGCGTAGGTGGTGGAATAGAATTTGAGTCCAGTAGTGGCGTGTGACTGTGAACGTGGCAGGTTGTGGGTTCGATTCCCACTCGAGGAAATTAAATCAACTCGCAATGCCACCAGATACTTGTAGGGCATTGTGAGGATTCTGTCTGTGGGGGCTTCACCTGCTGTGGGATACAGTGTAAAGCTATAAAAAGAGTACGCTTTTATAATGAAAAAAGGCAGTTTTTGTTTTGGATGTTTTTTCACAGGGATTAAAATGGCACATATACGTTGTACAAAATATACAATAAGTATACATTTTGCGAGTTTAATTTAATTTTTACAATTTTATTTTCAAGATTAAAAGTTTAAATAACATACATGTATTGTTGGTTGTATTACTAGAAAAAACCTAAGGAATTTTTCTCTACTTAAGCTTTAGTTCTCTTAACTTTTACACTACAAGGTTAAACTTAGTAAGGTGAGGCGTAGAACGTGGTTTTCACATTCTCTACAAGCGTTTGCGAAATTGCAGGAATTTTTCCATTAAAGCCTGACGATGCAACTTTTACCGTCAAACCTTATTATTCGCTAACCCTTATCCTGTAGGTGACATGAGACGTTTTGTTTATTTACTATGGAAACTATAGTGAAACTTTTCCGTTTATTTTTCTCGTTTGGATTGTTCTATTTAGAACATTTTTTGAATATATTTTATAATGTAATATAATATTTTTAACATTTTTTTAAATGTTAATCCACACTTAGGAAAGAAAAATACTTATTTGGAAAACGTATAAAAATTTGAACGTAGCGGGACTCGAACCCACGCCTCCTGGACTGGCCCGCGCCTTCTGGTAACTGACCAGTTTCCAGAAAGCGCGGGTTTGGCTCCCGCTACGTTCAAATTTTTATACGTTTTCTAAATAAGTATAATATAATATAATAATTATTAAGACCACCTATATATAGATATTCTCCTTCGCTCTGATTTCGAGGCTAAACGCGGGGTTGAGTTCTGCAATTCATTATGTAACGTCTCCAGAATTCAGCGGAAAGAGGTCAGCGGAGTGTCTTAACACTAGTCTCCCTCAGCTTACACGCGGTATACAACGTGAAACTAAAAAGTATATATAGCAAAAACTATAATATGCTTTTTGGAATTGTTTTTTTTTTGGAATTTACAATTATTCTTGTATTAACGCTACTGAAAAACTATATAGTATGATTTTTTATAGTAATAAATACTTGAATAAAGTCAGCTACAGGATCCCATTACTCTCGTACAAACTCATACATTCAGAACGTAGAGCGGCCACCGGCCACGCTGGCTCTACCCGGAACAATTTGTTGCGGTCACGATTTGTGGATCTGCAACATTTCAATTACTGGGTATCAATTAACTCTCCCTATAAAACAATCAGTTAGATAGCTAGTTTAGCTTTCTTTAATGAAGTAAGATTTACTGCTTTGAACGTTTCGTTATTAGGTACATAATATAAATAGTTATGAATATATAATATTAAATATATTTAGGTTGTTTTTTATGTTATTGTCAGTCGTTATAACGTGAAGTAACGTGAAGTATTTAATTTTTTTTTAAACATTCGCTCTATCTGTAATAAAATGTTAAGAGGTAACCTCGATTTTAATCTTATTTCTTGAACTACATTAACTTGTAATTTTCATTCATTACGGTACTAGTTAAAAATTATAATAGGTAGTAATTTTTAGCTTCACTTTGTATCCCGCATAGACAGAGGAAATCTGAGAACTTAGTGTTAAGACACTCCGTATACATTAAGACATTTCGTTTACCCATATTCGGCCGAACTCTGGATACATTGCGTGTTAAGTGGCGGAACTAAATGCCGTGCTTTGCCTCTTTACCAGGACAATTAAATTAAAATATTTTATTTAAATACAATACGATACTGTCCTATTGATTCCTACCATCATTCTATAATTATACGATATCTACTTTTAATATAAAAGAGAATATTTTTTACATTTTTAAATATAAATTGTTATAAAAAATACATTTAAAAATATAAAAAAACATTCTTCCGAGGGCGGGACAAGGGTCCAAGTCATCGTTGGTACGGCTCCAGAGAGAGGAACCTCCTCACAAGTATAACTTCTGCATCCGGTTCTTGATCCAATAGCTAAGCAATAACCTCTTAAGATGTTGGTCGAGACTTTTATTATTATTAATATTTAATTATATGAAACTACGTGCAAATATATTCATACGTTTATTCATATATTAAGAAGAGCCTTTAAAAGTTTCAAACAGAAAATTCAACCCGCATACAAATTCAAAATGAATTAATTGCAGTAGCACTCACCACCACTGAGCTATTACCGTCTTAAGGTTACAATTAGGTCCAGTAAGTAGTAGTAGGTTCGTGTTATATTAAACAGGGTAAAGGCGAACGGCTCGAAGCAACGGGTGGATTATCAATATGTCACAGTGGAAAAGCAATTTATTGCGGTCACGATTTGCGGCCACGTTATGTTTTGGTTAGAGACAGTTGGGCGGACACGCTTGTCCCTTACTCCTTTATTTTATTTTATTTAAAAAAGGTTATTTTATTTCACAGAAAAAAATATTGAATAAATATATTGTATAGAATATTTTTTTAAGAATAAATATATAATAATAAAACGAAATAAGGAATATAACTTCTTAAACGATTTCTAAAATAGTATTTTTCTCTTCTAAACTGTGGAGTTATTCTGCATTTAAAAATATTTCAAAAGGTATAATTGATAATAAATTTAGGGATAATTGATATAAAGTGATAATTGATATATAACATTATTGATTATAAGAAGTCTCTTGTAACAGCTTAGCAAGACAACTTATGGCCTTGATTCTTACTCGTGAAATAATATATTTTTTTCGATTATACTAGATTTTTTTTTATTTTTGTATAAAAAAAAACGTATTAGTTAAATTTGATATAATTTAAAACGTTTGTATTTTATGTAACCTTGTTATTACCCAACGTGAAATGTATTTATTTATTTATTATAGATAGATTACCTATATATTGACGATTTTTGAAAGGTTTACGCAATTTCAAGATATTTGAGAGTTTCTCTTTCTGATGATCTCTCTCTCTCTTTGATGATGATGTGATCAGCCTGGATCTAATATAAGTAATTGCCTAGAGTTGATCGATTGTCAATATTAATTATTTGCACTGGATGTGCTACTAAAAGAGTACTAACATTAAAGCGCGAAGTAAAATATAAAGGGATTATTACCATATATTATAAAAACAAATTGATTTGTGATTGGAAAAACAGCGATGCTTGAGAGTCAAAACTGTAATCTCCTATTGCTGTAAACGTTTTTATTATTAATGTTTTTTTTTAAAATTTATTATTAAAATAAAAAGCTATTTGAACAGCAAAACTATTTGGTCAGTCTGCTCTTGAAATATTTTCACAGCTGAAAAATCTGAGTAAAAATTTCTGAGTATATTTGCTATTATGTATGAATTTAAGTGTAATGCAGAATACATTATGTTAATTTAATATTTTTTGGCACTAACAGTCTTGTGGCAATAAAGAATGTATGACTAATACTTTTTTAGAAAACGTATAAAAATTTGAACGTAGCGGGACACGAACCCGCGCCTCCTTCCTAAATATGGGATAAAATTTCAAAAATGTTTAAAAATGTAAGACTAATTGTTAAAATAATCACATGTTTCACAAGTTTTTGGCGTAGTTACTTAACGACAAGCCAGCTGCTGTCGACGCAGCGAAGCTATGGTAGGTAGTATAAAGCAACCAATTATTTCTAGAAGTAATATTCACTTCTTATTTATCTATATTTAATATTTATTTTATAAGCTAATGCGAAGTAAAAGTTAAGTAGCGTAAATTACAAGCTAGTCGTGGTGCAAGTGCACAACAGTGTGACTGTATACGACAGGCGACAGGTCGTACGTTCAATTCCCATTCAAGGAAATTAAATATTTAATATTTTCTTAATTCTGGTGTTGAGTGACGCGGCGTTAAATCCGTCCACTCAACACACAATGACTCCAGAATTCGGCGGAAAATGGAAAACGGAAGTGTCTTTATGGGAACGGAGTGTCTTAACACAAGGTCCCCATGTTCCCTCCAGAGTAGACTCTGCGGGAACGTGAACCTTAAAAAAATGTAAATTACAAAAAATATGAATTAAACTTTTGTGCTATTTTATTAACACACGCGAAATGGTGTTAATCACAACTTTGTAAGTCAAATTTCGAATTTAAAGTTTAAATTAATGTGCTCGTAAAAGACCAGTCTTGGTTGAACTATTTTATTTGCTAGCTAAACCACGCTTGAAATGTAATTTTAAGCTGTCTACATATTAGAGTTTAAATTAACACTCTTACCAGTACAATAAACTTAATGTAAAATATATTTTTTAGCAAACTACGAACCGATGTTAATTAAAATTAATAAATATATTCATTTCTAATGTACTTGTTATTTTAACTTATGTTTAAATTACGTTATTATTTCACATTATATTGGTTTTAAAAATAAAAAATGATAAATCAGCTTCAAGTCGTATTCCTGACACATCAGAGGCAACCTAGACTTCTGAAGGCATTGTGTATTAAGTGGCGGAATTCAACGCCGCTCTTAATAAATAAGTTTGTTATTATTAATTAATGAAATATAAAAAATAAATAGTTTTATTTAAATTCATTTTAGCGACCGATAATAAAAAAAATAACAATCATATTCTTATAAGACTTTTGTTGTCAAAGACCCAAAACAATCGAGCTGCGGGCGATATTTGACAAATTAAACTTTACTCACAAAGCTTCGCAAAATTATGTCATATATTTATAGTACGGGAGCTGAAGATGTTAAATCGAGATTTACTCGAGAGTGATAGACATTTATTGCGAATGGTGAAGGTTAGATGACAACAAGAAAATCATTGATTGTAATCAATTAAAATTAATGTATTAAATGAAGGAGAGTATGTTTGAAGTAGAATACTTGTATTTAGAAGAAAATAATTATAAAAAATAGTTTTAATTATTTTTTTCAATTATCATCTTCACCAATGATTGAAAGAATAATAGATAGAGAAAGAGTGAGAGAGGAATAGAAACACGGAGAGAGGAATATAGGCAACGCATAGTTGCATTAAACTTTATCCATCAATGTTTATTACTTCAGGTCGTGGAGTTCGTTTGATAGTATATTTTTCGTAATTCTTGAATTATTCCCTTCAAAAAAATAGCTAAGGTTGAGAATGTCGAAATAATATTTTTTTTACAACTTTGTAGGCCTCCCCCTTCTTTACGTTATTCTCAAATTGTCAGATTAGTGGAACATACATGATTTAGCATGTAACTAACTCATTTTTTTTACTTATTTGATCCTTTATTCTAGACCTGCGTCCATATATATGTGGCTCATATTTGATGTAAGTACTTAACAGATTACAAGTGAACTACTCTGCCGCGCTTTAGTAAATCGCAAAGTCACTGCTTCGGCTCCCCTACAATTATATGGTAAATATACATACTTATATTCAATGTTTCTTAGTAATTAATTATTCTAAAAGTCAAACGACGTGATACCATTATTCTCTTGAACTTTTCCAATGTGAAAGTGGAAATTGACGAGCTCACTGAGAATTTAAACTTTGAAGTCATAAATTAACGTCATAAAACATGCCTTGTAATGTAATGTTGGTGTTTTGTTTAATATTGTAAATTTAGAATTGAGTAAAGAGTCGGTTTAAAGGCGTATTTTCTACGTTATTAGGAGTAAATAGTAATCAGCTTCACATTGTATACCGTACACAGCAGAGTATGTAGAAGGAACCTTGTGTTAACACGTTCCTTTTCCCACTTTCCGTCGAATTCTGAAGGCATTGTGTGTTGAGTGGCGGACCTAAACGAAAAACGACGAAATGGAAATATAAATTTAAATAAATATTATATTTAAATTCTTCGAGTGGAGATCGAACCCACAACCAGTCACGTTTGCGCAGGGGCACAAAGTGTGACAAATAGTATTTATAAAAATATCAATAAAAAATATCAATCGACTGTTAACTGCTCTACTAACATAAAATGCGACGTAGAGTCCCATCATTCAATGACTCTAATTCGGGCGGAAAATGGAATATGGAGAAAATTAATTTAATAACCAAGTTGTGCCTAATCTACTTCAAGTGTTTATATATTTAAGAAAACTATAAGCGGGTTTTAAAGCAGTTTTATGCTTTTTTCCAAATAGCAAAGAAGGTAGAAGGAAACTTGTGTTAATACACTCCATTCCTCACTTTCCACCCAATTTTCGAGACATCGAGTGGTGGAAATCAAGACAGCGTATCGTATACCATAGCAAGGCAATGCAAGTTTTATTTTTGCACGCACTATTTATTTTTTACAAATATCAAGATATTATATTAAAAATAAATATATTTTTAGGAAACTAGCTCGGTTTTGTAAACTTTGCTCAGAGCGGAACCACAACAAGACGAAATTGGGTGCCCGAGGATTATATCGATTTAATATTCTACGGCTACAGCCTAAAGTTAGACCGCTCGAGGACGGCTAGTCTGTTAATAGGCATAGGCATTAAAATTTTAAGTTATTTAATTGTAAAAAAATATATCTATTTAGACATCTATTCTGCATATTTTTGAATAAAAGCAGTTTTTAACCATTTTATAAGTTTTATTGTTATTTATATTTGCTTGTTCCGTTTATATGGGAGGCTGTTTCGCGGGGAAAGTAAAGAGATAAGGCACTCAACTTTCCGTTCATTTAAATATATTTTCTATAACTAAATTGGGAAAATGAAAACTTTATTATTGTAATTACACCCTAAGCTAAATCACCACGGTATACTGGATTACATCTTATACAAATTATAAAATAATTCGTTACTGTGATAACGGTGTTGCCTTTAGCCATTGTTCTGGGGAATAAGATTTTTTATGAGAGGACCAAAATTGTCCCTATCAACCTTCCATATAAACTGTTAGTAAATTGCTTTCTTTGAATGATTTTCTCTTATATCTATTTTACAAAATGTTTACCGTGTTGTCCATGTGATTATTTCATTTAACTTAGGTAAATGCTTAAGTAAATTTGTATTTTCATTTCTTGCTCTGGTATCAAGGAAAAGCGCGGCGTTGAGTTCCACCACTCAATACCCAATGCCTCTAGAATTTAGCAGCAAGTGGAGAACGCAGTATTTTTATACTAGGTTTTTTACCCTGCTATGTGTGGGATATTCGTTTTTTTTATTTTTAAGTATAAAAAAACGTAATAATTTCTACATATTTTTATTATTAATGGTGGAATTTAGAAGACTTGTTAGTCCTGTCTAGACAACTTAAATGCAATTTGAAGGCTATGATCTTAAACGTCTTGCAATTACTATATCGCTATTAAAAAGTAATATAATATTATAATTTTCTTTTAATTAAAGGCGGGGCGAAAATAATATCGTAACGTTGGTCGTTACTATGATTGTCTATCTCATATCTCATTGTCTATATCATATAATAGAAGGGGCCAGTCGTAGCGCAGGGGCACGAAGTGTGACTGTAAAACGGATTGGTAGTGGGTTCGATCCCCACACGAGGAAATAAAATATTTACTTAAATTTATATTTCTTTTTCTTCGGGCTGGTGTCGAGGCGGCGTTGAGTCTCAACGCGCAATGCCTCCAGAATTCGGCAGAAAGTGGGGAACGGAGTGACTTAACACTGGGTTCCCTCGACCTACCGTGCTGTGTGCGGAATGCAGCGTGAAGGTGATTTATTTATTTATTTTATATAATAGAAGAGGTATTTTTAAATTCTGTTAATTTGCTAGACAAAGAACGGCGTTTAAAAAAGTTCCATAATTTAACACTAAATGTTTCTGTTTCGACTGAAATTGGAGAACATAGTAAACGTTCAAGAAGAATTCTTTCCCTTCTCTGCATCGCCTAGTGCGGGGAATGTGGGAAGTTACATTCATGAATTCAACTATTCCCCGTTTAACACATTTCCCGCACTGTACATTGTAAAGTCAGACGTTTTCCGACGGCGCTCCTATGGCGAATATATCTATGTAAGTAGGTACAAAGTAACGTCAACCCTAACGACAGTAATTTTTTACTGGAATTTACTTAAATAACTAATAATAATAATAATAATTTTATTTCAATATTTTTTGCTATCGTATAGATAATAGATATATTAGTATACATAAAGTGTCTTGCTTAAAGTAATTGTTATATTATAGCCAAATCCTACTAAATAGTCACAAAAATTGCAGCCTGTGTGTTGTTATAATACAAAATCTAATAATTTTATAATTTTAGGTACTCGAAATAAAATTATAAAGATTTTTTTTGTTTAGATTGTATATCACTTGGCTTCATTTTAAAATTCTGTCATGTTTAAATTTAACCAGTTCTATAAATTTTGTAGTAAGTTTAAATTTTTAAAAAATCTAACTCGCCTCGAATGTTTATCTTTAGTAAAAATGTTTAGTTAAATATTTCCTACACAACAATTAGTGCTTAGATACTGGTGCAAGCTGTATGAAAATTTTGTGCAATGGCGGACTAAAATAAAGAAGAAATTTTACATGGAACTCTAGTATGTTTTCTTATCTTCTATATTAAAATGATGTTACTATAAATTAACAATTCGCCAATTTTCGTTATTATAATACCAATTCGTAAGCTAGAACTGCTTAATAAAGAAAGTACTAAGTTAGACGCAGTATAAACACGTAGTAGGCAACCATCATCAGATAAATAGAAAAAGTTATTATTTTAACTATTTATTTAGGCTGTAAAACTGAAACTTCGAAAAAAATATATATTTTGTAAAAGCGCTTAAAAAGAATGCCGCCGCTGATTTCCGCCACACAACTCGCAATGCCTTTAGAATTCAGCGGAAAGTGGAAAACGTATCCTAATGGAAACGGACTGTCCTAACACTAAGTTCCCAGGTTCCCTTTTCCTACAACACTATCCCTGTGAAACTAAAAAAAAAATTAAAAAGAAAACATATCTAATTTCCACCAGCAAAGTCCATCTTATTACCTTGTTATCTTTAAACATAACAATAGTATTAGAGTATATGCATTTAAAATGCAAGAGTTGTCAAGTGCAGCCACTGGCTGGCTCTCAACCAGATATTAAGGCTGGAGTGTAGACGGCGGTCATATTAAAAACTAGTTTGCACGGACTGGGAACATTTATAACTTGGAGTTGTAATAAATATTTAAACAAGCACTGTTTTACTCATCTTCTAGTACTTATTATGAAAAGGAAGTTTAGTTGATATTTCTAGAGAATAATTTGTTGTTTCGAATTTTCTTGTAAGTCATTTGAATTTTGAATAGCTTAATAAATTGTTGTTATTTTTAAATATTTTTTCATGATAGCTCAACAGTGTACCTACTTGAGTTGCATAAACTACAGCAGAAAGAAAGAATCAACTTAAGGGTTTCCTTTCGGATTCCAACCATTGCGGGTTGAAACACCATACCGTTTACATTAAAAATCAGCTTTACGCTTTTTCCCGAGAGATAATTAACGTCGCTCTATGTCTTTGTTACTAGAACGACGAAATTAAAATATTCATTCTTCGGGTGGCGGATCGAACCCCGAATCGTCGCATTTATAGTAAGTCAGACACCGTGTGCCACTGCGCCACGACAGCCTCAATCAAAAACCATCGGGTGCATCGGGTGCAAATCAAGATGATTTCTTCTTTCATCCGATTCCTTGTTAAAATCTCGTTTGATAGTTATAATGTACACAGACAGCACAGAGACATTTTATAGAATGACAATGATAAACATTATAGTAAAAAATAGATCATTCACCGTCATTACCATATTTGGTATACTAAGCTAAATGAATCACAAACAAGATTTTAATTATTTAGCAATGTAAGCAAAAACTTCTACTAACAATATGAATAATTATTCTACAAACGTATGTTCGTGACCGCCATTAAATTAACGTGGGGCTGTCCCTAGAGATACGACTATGATAATAGCTGTGCCTCGTGAAGGCAGGCCCGCCTTAGCGAGGCAACATTAGTAATGGGATTTAGTTAATTGTTAATTGATTAATTAAATGAGGCCAGTCGTGGCGCAGCGGCGTGAGGTGTGACTGTAAAACCGACTAGTTGTGGGTTCGATCCCCACTCGAGGAGGTGAAATATTTACTTAAATTTATATTTCCATTTCTTCGCTCTGGTGTCGAGGTTAAGCGCGGCGTTGAGTTCTGCCACTCAACACGCAATGCCTCAAGAATTCGGCAGAAAGTAGGGAACTGAGTGGGCTGTCTACCCTGCTGTGATGTGTGTGTGCTGTGTATACAGCGTGTAGCTGATTTATTTATTTTTATTTTGACTAATTAAATTGAGTCCAGTAGTGGTGAAGGGGCATAATCGTGTGGGTTCGATTCCCATTTGAGCAATTATTTTCATTTTTTCATTTCGGTGTTGAGTTCTGCCACTTAACACGCAATGTTTTCAATTCGGCGGAGAGTGGGGAGCGGAGTGTCTTATCAGTAATCTTCCCCCGTCTACTCTGCTACAGGCAGGACATAGTGTGCTGTATTTGATTAATGAAATAGTAAGTTTAACTTTAAACGCGACGTTTGTGAGTCCGATTGCCGCTCGGGGCGAGAAGGAAAATTATTTAAAATTTCTCGCTCTGATAACAAGACGAATGCGGCGTTGGCGGCATAATACACTCTATCTCTAAGCTTGGGCGGTGTGTCTGTGGACGAAACAGTGTCTTAATACTAGGCTTCCTCTCTACGTACATACAAAATGTATATGTGTATATAGTCACTGAGAAATGTCTGTAATAAAATATGTGGTTTTCCTTTGTTACTCCAAAACGTATCTTCTGATACTCAATACTATTGTGTCTAAAATAATTTTAAAGATGATACAATACTTGACAATATATAAAATGAAATGATATATCTTTCTTGTTTTTAAAAATGTTAATTGAATTTTTATATCTGAAATAAAAATTAATTTATTCGTTTTAAAAACGTACATAGAATTAAAGTCGGTGAAAATGGCTTTCTAAAATAATACCAATTATCAAGTATTAAGAAATTAAAAGTCCACAGCTAATATATGAAATGGTAATAGTAGAAGTGCTTTATACAGAAATATTAAACATATTTAAGGTGAAAGTCGAATGACATATTGAAACACCACTCCAATGTTTTTCTATAAAATACACAAATTTTTACTCATTTAGAAAACGTATAAAAATTTGAACGTAGCGGGACTCGAACCGGCGCCTCCTGGAAACCGACCAGGCGCTCTGACCAATACGTTCTCATCGAGCTACGTCGAATTTTTTATATGATTCATCAATTTTTGCCTTGAATATTGAAAGTAATAGGCATCACATAAAGATGTAAATTATGTTAGTTCAAATATTAGTACTTCTCATATTAACCACACGTCCTTGTACAAAGCGCCAACGACACACTTCAGTCACGTTTCTCTCTAAAACCAAAAGGCTCTTGTGTACAGCAATAACGTTTAGTTTATGCAAAAAATGCTGAAACTACCGTTTTAACACAATGTGGAAAAATATGAGAATAAATTCCACTGCAATAATTTTTATCACAACTTTTCAACACAAAATAAGAGTTTTCCCTTCAAAGCGACTCATAAATGTATAGTATACTCTTTTTTTCGAACTCACAGCCGTCACGTTTACGGTCACATACTTGTGCCATTGTGCTACGACGGTATCTAAAACCTTCAATACTTGCTGTATTAATTGTGATAGCTTCTAATTTATTAGTATTTTAGTAGAGCTCCTTTCCCGGCGGCCCTTCCTTATGATGAATCTCAATATACTGAAGGTGATTGTCTTGATTGGCCAATGGAATTGTTGTTATAACACATTATTCTACGTACGTACGTAGGAATGATTTTAACATTATAACAATAAAATGAAATTGGAAAGAAGTTGCTAGGAATTGTCTATGGCAAAAAAAATATAAATTTATTCCTGTTAATGGCGTTATAAAGGCTTTAAGATACATTATTAAAATTTGATTGATATAGAAAACCAAAATTTGAATAAGTAACGTACGCACGAGTAAGAACAACACACACAAGAGTAGGCTGCGATGGAGTGTTGTCTATGTAAACTTAAAGGGATGACTCAGGAGCTTAATATTCCCAGTCGAAATCTAGTATGGATTTATTTTTCTTAGAGAGACCCAATACTCTTGTATTGGGTATCTCTAAGTAGTTATATGTGTACATTTACATAGTTTTTAAATATATATATATACGGCGGCATACGGAGAAAAAATAAAAATAATTAAAGTAAATTATGCCTATAACTGGGTATCAAGAAATCTACGTATATTAATAACTTCCAACAACTGACAACTGACGCCAGTCGTGGCACAATGTGTGACTGTAAAACCGACTGGTTGCGGGTTCAATCCCCACTCGGGGGGATAAAAATTTACTTAAATTATATATTTTTATTTATTCGTTCTGGTGTCGAGGCAAAGCGCGGCGTTGAGTTCTGCCATTCAACACGCAACGCCCCCAGAATTCGGCGAAAAGTGGGGAACGGAGTGTCTTAACACTAGGTTCCCTCTATAAAAAAAACAACTGACAAATATTAAGAAGTTACATATTATCAACAAGACTCCATCCAAAATATATACAGCTCTACTTGTATAGGTATTCACATATTTATCTCTAGTTTGATTGGTAATCATTAATTAGTAGTAAGTAAAGGTCACTCTTCTTAACATCCTAAAGTACGTTGTACGTTGTCCCTTCTAACGATGTGAATGCCGGCGGACCGCTAAACTAATTCGATAATGGAAGGGACGTTCAATCAGGGAACCTAATTTTTGTTGACAAATCTTATTTCGCTATGTAAATTTTACTTTAATCATTTAAATGTGTATATTTTGTGGATAAGTTATAAATAAATTGTATGGATCTTCACGATTTATCTCTAGCGGGGAAGTTAGCAAGAATTAAGCGCTAAATGCTTTGGTTTCTGCGTACCTTCTTTGTTTTTTCCACTGTCATCTGCCTCTACATACATACACTTCAGGAGATTGATACCTTGTAAAGGTATTTTTCTCTTATGTTTAAGGTAGACTCGCATTTCAAGTGGTAGGCAAAAACATACAAACTACATAGGAGTTTAAAAAAAACGATACCTCACATTTTACTCTTTAAGGATCCCCTAATGTGGAAGAATAATTTTGCTTTAAGCTTTTCATGTTAGTGTAAACAGACAGATAATGTTTAGCCATAATAATTACCCATAAGACTATATCTTAATTAATATATCCTAATAAATTAACAACTATTGTTAATTAATATGCAAATCTACGATTAGCACGTTGTTAAATGCGGCAGATTTATAATATTCAAGTGATATTTACTATTATTTTTCTAATCAGCTTCACGCTGTATCCCGCACACAGCACGGTAGGCAGAGGGAAACTAGTGTTAAGACACTCCGTCCCCTAATTCTGGAGGCATTGCGTGTTGAGTGGCGGAACCCAACGCCGCGCTTTGCCTTGACACCAGAGCGATGAAATGAAAATATAAGTGAAAAAAAATATTTCACGATAAATATTTCACGATGAGTGGGGATCGAACCCACAACCAGGCGATTTTACAGTCACACTTTGTGTCTCTGCGCCACGACCGGCCTCAATTAATTTTTCTGTATCTATAATTACTGCTTTTATGACAGTACTAATAGATATTAATTTTATTACCACATTGGGTTTCAAATTTGGTTCCACCACAATATATAGAACACAATCTTCACTAGAATCTATTTATTCTATCACACAAACGTTTGAATCTATTATATATTCCTTTTGAATATGTATATCGATGGAGTATCAATTGTTCCCATTTCCGTTATGTTATAGCTACACAAAGCAGGTGGTTTTCAATGATACGCTTTATCTTCTCTGTGGTGGTATAGTTACAAGAAACATTGTTATTATATTTCGTAATCTAATAACTAATAAATATATTGTTATTTATAAAAAAAATAAAGATTGTTAAATATACAAGTCAAAGTTGAAGCCTGTCGTTGCGCTGAGGCTAAATTTGCTACTGTATACGTGACAGATTGTGAGTTTGATTTAATATATACATGTTGTTGCTCTGATAATGGAGTAAAGCGCGGTGTTAAGTACCGCCGCTCGCAACTACAATGCCTCTAGAACTCAACGGAAAGTGGGGAACGAAAGTGTCTTAATTTTGGTTACGAGGTTCCTTCTGTCTATCTAGGACACGCTGGGATTCAGCTTGAAGATAAAAAAAGTTAAAGATTTTCCTTTATAAGCTCCATTCTTCAGGTAAGTTGATGTAAAGCAATATTTAAGGTAATTCTCTTAAGTTCTCTAAAACTTATGGTAAAATTTATGTACTTACCCGAGCTAATAGTCGTTCAGAATGGCTAGTTTGTAGAATGTGAAGTTTTTTTATATATGTAAATTGAACAAATTAGATTTTTTTATGCCCTGCCCTTTCGATATTTTGCTTACATAAGATGAATAATAAAATCAAGGGTTATAAAAGGGAGCTATGCCTTTCGTCGGTTTATAGACGAGTTCAATCTCCGTTGCTATATTAGAAACTTTAGTGGGGGCTCGAGTGCGTATTACGTTTTATAGGATAGGCATGTGGCGGTTATATTCAGGTATTTTTGATTTATTTATGTGAAACATAATATTCATATAAGGGTCATACTCAGAAAAGTGTACATTTTCGAATTCGTAACGTAACTGATGAGTAACAATACTGATAATATTTGTTACGAAACTGATGTCATAAGGCATTATTCACAACAAAACAAGGATGTTATATGAATAAAAGTAGTTTTTTTTATTTTGTTTTTTTTTTAACAAATCAAAAATTTAAAAATTTAATCGTTGATTTAACAGATTATAAATGTAAAAAGTAAACATAACAAA
>JAATLQ010003062.1:14147-70309 GCA_013421005.1 Heliconius erato x Heliconius himera | reverse complement strand
CTAGCAAGCAGGCTACGTCACGCACAGCAAAAAAACTCGAAACAAGTTTGTCATGCGAATGCGCTGCGTGCGGATGAATTATAATAAATATAAATATTAACAATTTAGTTTTAAGTAAATTTGGAAATAGAATGTAGTGTAAGTATATAATATTAATATCGAATGAAATAGAAGTTTACATGTATTATTATTATTATTATTATTAATTAATTTTGTTAAAAGATAATATTCACTACAAGGCCAGTCGTGGTGCAGCGGCACAAAGTGTGTCTGTAAAACCGACTGGTTGTGGGTTCGATCCCCAATCGAGGAGATGAAATATTTACTTAAATTTATATTACCATTTCTTGGCTCTGGTGTCGAGGCAAAGCGCGGTGTTGAGTTCTGCCAGTCAACTCGCAATGCCTCCAGAATTCGGCAGAAAGTGGGGAGCGGAGTGTCTTAACACTAGGTGTCCTCCGCCTACCCTGCTGTGTGCTGGATACAGCGTGAAGCTGATTTTATTTTCTTATACAGTATTAATCAACAACCAGAAAAAAAAGAAAGTGGTTGCTAGTAACATAAATATTATAATTCTGCCGACCTGATCGGTTTCCAGGAGGCGCGGGTTCGAGTTCCACTACGTTCAAATTTTTAAACGTTTTCTAAATAAGTATTTTTCTTTAATAAGTGTGGATTAACACTTTAAAAATGTTTTAAGATATTATAATTCGTTAAGTATTATTTTAATACGAATTAATACGAGTGGTTTATACAATATAATGAACAGCAATTAATACAGCTGACACTGACATGTCGATGGAATAATCGAATATACCTTAATAATGCACTCATTGAATATTTTCTTCTGATTCATCTGAAATGTTTACTATTTAAATTTCTACCTATGTTGAATATTGTATAGGTTTTTAAAAATATATGTAATAAAATAAAAATAAATAATATTAATTTTAACATACATATATATATTTCTTTTTTATTAATAAATAAGTATATTTTAGAGTAAGTATTGATTCCACACGGAAAGTTTTATGATATCTGAGAACTATTCTGATATTTCACTTTATACTGGACATGTACCTAAGTCGAGCGGACAAAGCAATGCTGTTCATTTTTAATGCCGCGACCCTTTGACGTCAATTAGAATTAAGAATTTTCTAATTTAGTAGTTATCTATCAAATATAATTGAAATACAGTTATATATTTTTTTTCAACTTCACTCTGTTTCCCGTACATGATAGGGTAGGCAGTATAAACCTAGTGTAAAGACACTCCGTTCCCCATCTTCCTCAGAATTTTCGGAATGTGGCGGAGCTCAAGCTGCTCTTTTGCCTTGGTGCCCGAGCGAAAAATGAAAATATTAATAAATAAAAATTCATTCCCCGGGTAGGGGATGAACCTACTACCATCGCGTTACAGTCACACTCTGTGCCTGTACATGAAATCATGAGAATTTGTAAGTAATCTGAGGCCAGTCGTGGCGCAGGTGTCCAAAGTTTGACTGTAAAACCGACTGGTTGTGGGTTCGATCCTCACTCGAAGAGATGAAATATTTACTTAAATTTATATTTCCATTTCTTCGCTCTGGTGTCGAGGACAAGCGCGGCGTTGAGTTCTGTAACTCAACACGCAATGCCTCCAGAATTCGGCTTAAAGTGGGGAACGTAGTATCTTACAACACACACTAGGTTCCTTCTGCCTTCCCTGCAGTGTGCGGGAAACAGCTTGAAGCTGATTTATTTAATTTATTTATTTTTGTAAGTAATCTATACTATAATAAAAGAGTAGGAAAAAATTATCTGTACATTGTATTATATATATTTGCGAAAAAGATATGTAGGTTTTAAAATAAGTAACAGAATATGTTTAAATTTCCTAAACTACTGGATCCATATGAATGATTTTCTTTTGTTGTATAACTTAGATCTGGGGACGATCTAGGCTATATTTATTTCCTATAATATTATTATAAAGTGCAAAGAGTGTTCGTTAGCATGTTTAACCAAACGGCTGAACGCGCTAATCTCACGAACTAGTTAGTAACAAGTCAGTCAGACTTGAATAGGCGAATATCGGAATAAGAATATCGAGGAAAGCTTAAGGCTATATTAGGTACCTCACTCTAAAACCTATAGGAGTGGCGAAAAAAAAAATTAGATATCTCGAGAGTCTCCGTGCGTGTGGTACATTAATGCCTAATATTAATAACCTATCTCCTACGTCAATCTTCGATTGTTCCATACATCTATCCAGTCTCTAGATTGGATAGATGTATGGAACAATCGAAGATTGACGTAGGAGATAGGTTATTAATATTGGGCGTAAATGGTTAAAGCTTCGCAAAAACTTTAAAATACGAAAACTATACATTTGTGGTTAAATCCTAAACAATAATAGCCTTATATAGCCCGATTTGCGCTTGTCCGGTTTTTTTAAATTAGTTTCAGTTTAGAGAAATTTATCTCGCATGATGAAACCGAAATGCAAACGGTTTGAAAATATTTAAATGTAGGCGATGTATAGGATAAGAATTCGTTCGGTAAGTCCCATTTTATTATACATCGAAGGATTGCTTGAGCTGTCCATCTACGCCCAATATTAATAATCTATCTCCTACATCAATCTTCGATTGTTCCATATATCTATCCTATCTAGAGATTGGATAGATATATGAACAATCGAAGATTGACGTAGGAGATAGATTATTAATATTGGGCGCTAGATGCAACGTCCGCACTCGTATCGGTAGCGCAAACGTGCCTGCGGTAACCTTTTTATTTCTTGTAAAACTTGATCCTCCTCAAATCTCATTGTAAATCTCCACCAAATTATCCAATGCTACAGCCAGAACGTCATCTGAAGCTTTCAACATAAAATTTGTTTCAACTATTTGGAATATATTATTTATTTGTTTGATAGCCACGTATCGATGTGACAATTCTATGCAATTAAAAAAATAACTTAACTTAGCTTCACGCTTTATCCCTAGCGGGGTAGTCAGAGAGAACGGAGCGCAAAACGCTATGGTCTCTACATACCTCTTTCGCCTCTTCCACTGTAATCAACCTCTTCATACAGGCCCTCCGGGGGGTCATTCAAAATTGATTGATAAATAATTTAGCATCACGAGTTAGTTCACCCGCCATAGTAATATTAGAGTACCGCATTTGCAATATGGCGGACGGCTGTAGTATTTTAAACGTGGTTTACTTTCTTCAAGAAACTAAAAAAACTGAAACTACATGCAAACTAAATAGACATTAGAAAGATAAAGCAGTAAAAATAAATATTAAATAAAATAATGTAAGCTACCGGTACAGGCTGCAGTTATTCTTGTGTTTATTTGCTTATGGGGCCTCCAACCCCAAACTTCCTCTTAAGTACGAAGGTACTAAGCATTTTTCAAAGATTTGCCTAAGATTTGATCAAGGGAACTTGCAGAGACTTGGAGGCCCCACAGGAACAGAAGCCTGGGATGTAGTGCCCCCTCCGCCCCCCGTTAGCCCGCCACTGTATTTAAGCCTCATCATGAATGTTGCGTATAACTTGGTATCAAAGCGGAATTATTCTAGCCGAAAATGGAAATTTCATTTTACAGAAAATTACTCATACGGTTGTTAAATCTTGTTTTAATAATATTTATATAAAAGTAGAACTATTCGGTTTATCATTTTACCGTTATATTTATTAAAGTTATTCATTCACATAGAGATTAAGAGCTGAAAGTAATTACAGGAATAGCTGTGATTATTTTACTGCTTTTATCGTACCTATATAATACTAAATTGCTTTTTTTTTGTTTTTAACTTCACGCTGTATCCTGCACATAGAGAGTGGACAGATGGAATTTGGGAATCTAGTGTTAAGGAGAGATTGCCTGTTGAGTGACGGAATTTAACGCCGCGTTTGCTTTCTTACCAGAGCCAGGAAATGAAAATATTAAATATTTCATTTCCTCGAGCTGGCATCGAACTCACAACCTGAAAGGTTTACTGTCGTATGTTTGTGGCCCTGCGCCAAAACTGCCCTCATATATTTATCATAATATATAAACATATATAGTAACATTAAAATCAGCTTCACGCTGTATCCCGCACACAGCAGGGTAGGCAGAGGGAACCTAGAGTTAATACACTCCGTTCCCCACATTCCGCCGAGTTCTAGAGGGCATTGTGTGTTGAGTGGCGGAACTCAACGTCGCGCTTTTGCCTCGACACCAGAGCGAAGAAATGAAAAGATAAATATAAAAAAATATTTCATTTCCTCGAGTGGGAATCAAACCCACAACTAGACTTTACAATCACACTTTGTGCACCTGCGCCACGACTGGCCTCAAATATCATAAATATAGTAAAATTCAAATTATATATTTGATCGGCTGCTTATCCCATAGCAGATCAATGCATACGATAAAAGATTCTTATATGATTACACCTGAACCTCCATCATTATATTTCTTCGTGCTATACTTGAACTACAAATAGATGAAACTGGTATAAAACGAAATGATACTTTAAAGAAATATTAATATTATTTTATATAACTATTACTGCTTGTTGGCACAGTAAGCAATATATAAACAAAGTACTTTGTTGCAGGATGACTTTGAAGATGCAATTGAAGCGCCGACGTAAGTATACCGTACTTCTTGTACAATATTATGACTAAATATAACTACTACCCGTCGTTCCTACCGTCAAATTATCTTTCATGACAATGAAAATGGTCACTTGAAAGGAGTAGACTGGGTAGAATAGGTACGATCGGCTTCTTTAGTTCATAGCATTATTGAGTATCAGCGTCGTTTTTAAGATATTCAATTCAATAATCATTCATTTTTTTTCCAAATCTTGTCTTGTTCGGTATTTTTTTTAAATAAAAAAAAAACTGTTTTTAATTTAACTGTCCCTATATCGGTGGCGGCTGAAGCAGTGCATTCAGTGCATTCAGCAGTGATTTGCAAATAAATCAAATTTAGTACTAGAGCTTTAAATAATCTAACACATAGTCAGAACCAAGAATCGATCAATCTTTTATGAAATCGATAATTCTTTTATGTAAGCTTCATGTTTTATCCCTTAACGGGTAGACAGAGAGAACGAAGCGCCAAAATTTCGTCCACTGTCATCAACTTCTTCATACACGGTATCCGAGGAGTCCTCGTGCTTTTTACGTGACCTTCCTCCAGTATCATCAAAACTATGTTTTCGAAGGTCAACTGAAGTCTCCTCTTGTATTTCTTCTATTTACTTTATCTTCATTCTTTCACAAATAATTCGTTTGGGGTGCCCAAGTCACCTGAACACGCTTTTCTTCTCTCTTCACTGGTACTTGCCCTTTTGTCTGTCTTCATTTCTTTTATTCTTCTTCTATACCCACGTATCACTGCCGTATAACAACGTCGGCAGCCGCACTACATCGTATACGGTAAAAGACCAAATATAGCACGTCAGTTACATGGTAAGACATTATTCACTTACGATGAACTTGTATTCCTTCCTTTCCTAATTCCTTTCAAATAGATAAAGGAAAAGGATAAAGGTTCTGAAACCTTTATCTCACTCACATTGAGGTTTAGGCCGTTATTTTCACACCCTTCCTTCAAAATGGTGAACAAATACTGCAACTCGCATTTTGATGATACAATGAACACTCCATCATCTGCGTACAACAGGCAACCTTTAGGTCACCTACTTACACTCCCGTGTCACTTTATTTCACTCTCGTCTCTCTTGCATTTTTCTCGCTAATATTTTAGTATGAACTTTACTACCCAAGCTAATCAAACTGATAACCCTGTAGCTTGCACAGTCTATCTGATAACCTTTGCCTTTAATTTAACCTCAAAGGCAAGATGACTGCACCTTTTCAGCATAAATTGCACAAAAATCTAGACAATTCGGACTTCGTATGGTCTTTTATATAGACTTTTCCATCGGTTACATCAAGACGTTTTGATGTTACTTAAGGCAGACACGTCATCACATACATGCATCTCCTTATAGATTTTATAAGAAATTGGTGACTGTGAACAATGTAAAAGGTATATGTAGTCTGTGAATGGGCGTAAAGCTAAAAATAAATAATAAGATAAATAACTAATAACATAAAAATCCGAAGAAAAATATTTACTTTGTCAAAGGTAGACATCGTAAGTTTATTCCCACTGATTTACTTACCCTTATAACTATAAATATGTATGTGTGTCTATAACTCTAACTTTATAAAAAATATACATACCTATTAGTCTGCTTGTAAACTACATCATATGGAGCCTAGAAAAAATATCAATTCTCATCTCAATATCAATTTGCATGTTATAAAATATACAACATTTATATAGATACTCTTAAAACATATACATATATAAACAATAATAAAATAATGAAATCTCGAAAAAAAAAATGTATGAACAATCTTGTTAAACCGCTCGTTCGTGAGTACGCGTCAGACATGCCGTGCAGCTAAACGCCGTACAACGTCCGTATTAATTATAATGAAAATTGAAGTACTTATACATGTTCAAATGTATGCGCTGATTTGAACGAATTAGCTCAGCTTCAGTATGTAGTGGGAGATTATGATATTATGAATGATACGTACTGTTAAATGCATGGCGTGCAGCCACTTGTGTATTCTCAAGTGCTCCGCTTCACGTATTTGATATATTTAACCGATATAATAACGTTGCATTTCTGTATATAAAACAAAATTTGTATATGTATATATATATTTAGGTATTCTTACAGTTCCAATGGTCCGACTGTAAGCTTAAGTGAGGCTTTAGGAGATTGCCAACAGGCCATTACTCGATTTTTCAACAACGATCTCACAGAAGCAGCTGGTATTATGACGCCGTGGTAAGTCAAACTACATACAGTCACACTTTGTGCCTCGACAGCCCTCTAAGTTATAATAAAAAAAAATTAAATTAAATTAGCTTCACGCTGTATCCCACACACAGCAGGGTAGGCAGAGGGAACCTAGTGTTAAGACACTCCGTTCCCCAATTTCTGCCGAATTCTGGTGGCATTGCGTGTTGAGTGGCAGAACTCAACGCCGCGCTTAACCTCGACACCAGAGCGAAGAAATGGAAATATAAATTTAAGTAAATATTTCATCTCCTCGAGTGGGGATCGAACCCACAACCGGTCGGTTTTGCAGTCACACCTCGTGCCGCCGACCGGCCTCTAAGTTATAATAAATATTCAAATATTTTAAGTTATATATTTAAATAGACACATTAAGATTTTTTTGTATCTAGTTATTCTAATTACGATACATTGTAAGTAAGAAGAAGTGCACATGAAGCAATATTGTGTTTACCTTGATCTCGACACACACGTTGAAGTCGTAAATGACTCGTACTAACAAAGGTAACACTTACTTTGTCATCGCTCTAATAATTGGTAAACTAGTATAATTTAACAAATTTACATGTAAATAAAATTCTTTTGTATAAATAACATAATCCAAAATCCGTAGGTTGTACCGTCTAACTATTTAAAACATTTTTTTTGATATTTTGTAATTTCTACCACTCAGGAAACACGTGTCACTGTATCATGCACATGGTGCGACAATTTTCGAATTTATCCCGGCCCTTTTGACTCTCGAGCCGACACAAATACAACGAGCTCAAGAGGCCTTGCGCAAAACCTTTGATTTGTGTTCAAAACAACGCAGGAACTACACTTTTGTCCAGTCGATCGGGGCGATAATAAAAAAGGTAAGGTTTTTTTTATTTGGCTTCATGCTTTATCCTGCACATGCCAGGGAATAAGCAGATTTCGATTCCCAGGTGCCCACCTGGGAATCGAAATCGAATACGAATTCTGGAGGCATTGCGTGTTGAGTGGCGGAACTCAACACCGCGCATTGCCTCGATACCAGAGCGGGGAAATGAAAATATAAAATATGTCATTTCCTCTTGTGTGTATCGAACCCACAACCTGTCGATCTTACAATCGAACGCTAGTGCCTCTGCACAATGACTGGCCAAAAATTTTTTGTCAATTCTAACAGTTTAATTTATTACAATATTTTCATCTTATCTGTCAAGTAGTAGAACTTGAGAATATATTTTCATATTTATGATTTGGTAATAATATGCAGCCAAATTACGGCTTGTACACTGAAGAAGAGGCTCACGCTGAATTAATACATTCAGAAGCCTTACTGCTGCAAGCGTGCCTCACTACTCTAGACGGAGATGAAGTAAGCGGTCTTCTAAGAGCGTCTTTGCGCGTTAAATCTTCTTTTGACTGTTACAGGTACAAAATCTATTTACTTGGCTTGGCTTTACTACATAAATATAAGTTGCTTTCTAATATGTACTCAAAGAATATTCCTAATCTCTGTATTTTCTAAATGGATAGAAGATAGAATTTTTTAAAGAAATCCCAAAACGATGCACCAATATATGAGCACACAATGATTTTAACGGGAAAATATAAAAAATGTGAAAATGTAATTAATTATGTATTGAACTTGCATCAGTGAGTCATTACGGGAGCATAAAGGAACGAAATATGAAAATAATTTCCATCAAACAGATTTGTAATTAAAATTAACGTCACGTCCGATCACAATATTATTTTGAAACGTCAACTAGTGGCTATGTTTCGCTGTACTCACATACACGCATCATTATGTTTCTAATATTAAATATTAAATACTTATTAAGCATTAGCACCCCTATTAACTTCTCATTTCAATAAATAATGACAGACAGACATTATATTAATGTGAACAAAAGCATATTTTAGCATTAGTGATTTTGAGTAGTTTTTAATTATCAATAAATATATAAAAAATATCATCTGTCAAATTGATTTCCTAGTTCTATTATTTTCTACTCTATTTATTATATGCTGCGTATATGTATGTATAGTGAATTTATTTATATAAAGTATAGAATATTTGATAGGCTTCAAGAAATATCCCATGTTGTTTACCATAACATAATAAAAAAAAAAATTTTTAAACTTGTTAGTTTCTACGCAATTTTTTTTTTATTTGAACTTTTGTTTCGTTTCATAAACAAAAGAGGCGCCGAAATGCTAAAGGCGTGCCGTAGGCTACTTACTTATTAGTGTTGCCACCATAGATAATTCTACTACCAGTAGTTTTTGATAGTAGCCATTTGTCTAATTAAATTATTATGAAAATATATTAATACTATTGAAATACTATTGAAAGACAAACAACCCTGGAGTAACTACAAAATTAATAACTCAATTAAATTGAAATGGGTACACCAAAACTTGCTTGCTTGCTATCTAAAATATATCAATTTATGATATATTTTAGATAACTTCCGTTTACTTTCTAATAATTTTCCCCTAAATTATGAAACTTTATATAACCTATGTCTTAGGACTTGTGCTAAAATACTTGAGAAGAAAAGATGGGATAATGAGGAATCCCGAACCCATTTTGAGAGCGGTGTTCGTTTAGGACTTGCAACTTTTAACATAATGGTTGCAATGCTGCCGCCGAAAATTATAACCTTATTGGAATTCGTCGGTTTCACTGCAAATAAGGTATGATTTAAACTAGTTAGTATTATAAAAAATATATTTATTGAAAGTTTTAATTTAAAGATCCTGCAAAAAATATAATAAAGCCGGAAACTTAACAGTACTCAGTTATTAAAGTTTATATCAAATTTGTAATTATTATTATTATAAATATTCTTACGTAGGAAAAAGGTAGAGATGACTTGATGGTCGGCGCTTCCTCACCCGGACTTCGCTCCGTCCTGTGCCAATTGACACTACTGATCTACTACTTAGTGATCGGCCAGTTTGCAGCAATTCCACCAGATTTTACTGCAGCTGAAATTCTTATCAACAATGGTTTACGAGTACGTATGAGATAATGTGACTTGTACGTATGAGAGGAAGTAGTTTTTCTCTTTTTTTATTTATTTATCAAGGCAAGCCAACGTAACATATAATACAAGAACTTCAAAAAAGTACAAAAAAATAAAAATATTTTACATTGCACATCACACTTACAGGCTAGCTCAACATGATTATGAATAAAAACAAGTGTTCTAAAACCAAATATCCTACACCTAAATTAAAAAACAATAAAAACAAACTAATAATAAACAATAAAATTTAAAAACAAAATTATTCAACAAGTCAACAACCATATTACCAAAATTTTAAAAATATATATATATAAAAATTCATAAAAATTACAAAAACAATTCTCTATTCACATTGTAACAAATATTTTTTATTTATTTTTTAAATAATGTGCTGGAGTCTCTATTGTGGGTTTCTTATACCACTACTGTTGGTTTTCCATTTCAATTGTATGTTTCACCTCATACAGTTACTAATATACTTGGGCGAATCAAGAGACATTTTCTGGGGCGGCTTAGACTTTAACTTTGAACAAATATGTTCGTGTAAAGTTTTTTTTATTTTTCAGGGTAAATTTTTTACTTATTTTCTGGGGTGGGCACAAAAATATTCTGACCCTGATTCTATCGATATGCCCATGCTAATATACCACAGCTCAATATCTTCCAAACTAAGTTACAGATACATCGTGTTAAATTTTAATAAGTAATTATAAACAAGTACTATAGAAAATTAATAGGAGTTAAAATTAAGTTTCTTCAGGTATATTTTTTTCGAATCGCAACAATTCACGTTGTGCTAATTATGTTTTGTTTTTGTATAAATATATTCTCACGTGCAGAATGCTTTGTTTGTAGTCCCAAGCCCAGCAATTGTTTGAAACATGGTGTAAAGTTTTATACCTAATGATCTAAGCATTTATTACAATTCTTGTGTTTAGCATTTATTAAAGGCCAGTCACGAGGCCAAATTGGCGCAATGGCACAAAGTGTGACTATAAAATCGACTGGTTGTGGATTCGGTACCCACTCGAGGAAATAAAATATGTATTTACATTTATATTTTTACATTTCTTCGCTCTGGTGTCTAGGCAAAGCGCGGCGTTGAGTTCCGCTACTCAACACGCAATGACTCCAAAACGCGACGGAAAATGGGAAACGGAGTGACTAGGTTCCTTCTGCCTACTCTGCTGTGTACGGGATACAGGGCGAAGCTGAGCATTTATTAAAGTACGAGAACTAAGTCTATTACATGACGTGGTCATGTTGTTTTTATCGACGGTGATAAAAATATGAATACGTTAAAATATAATTAATTTATTGAATATTGATTAAAATAATTATTTCTTGACATATAACAACATAAAATGTTTTATCAGCACAATAACTATATTGTATATTCAATGATAAAAACTTATTACATTACAAACAAACCTCTATTATTCTTTAATAATATTTAATAAAATTTAATTTAATATAATTGCACATTAATAGTTATAAACATAATGGTAGCGTTGGTAGGTTAGAGACAAAATATTTAATTTGGTTTGGCTGACAAATAAAAAAAAAACCTTTCAAATGTAATCTGGAACTGGAAAATATACATTTTAGTAAAATACATAATAAAATATTTGTTCTATCTGTATCCAGCAATATCCAAATAGCGTATGGTTCATGATGTTCAAAGCCCGAATGCAGATGTTGAGGGGCATGATAGAGGAGTCCGTCGTCACATACAAAACAGCAGCAACAATAACTGACATGTGGCCGCAATTAAACCACGTTAATTACTGGGAGCTTATTTGGGCACACGCGTAAGCTATGATTTTTTTCTTTGTTTTTCTTAAATAGGGAAAGACCAGGACATATTAACCACTTCCGAAAATTGTAATTTACAAAATAAAAACCGGTTAAGTGCGAGTCGGATCGCCCACTGAGTGTTCCATACTATTTTCATGATTGTAGGTCCAGGGGAAATACATCTTACTTGACAAACTTAGGTTTGCGGACGTGTGCACTCATTTTGTATGAAATAATCTAGAATTATAAGTTTGTAATAGTTTTTATCTGTAATATAAATGTAATTCTCCATTTTTTCGTATTTTTCCTTTAAAATATGAGAATGAGTTATTTAAACATAACATTCCGTCTTACATTCCCTCACACGTTTTGAAACATATTTTTTATAAAATTTAAATACTATATCATTGTTCCTTTTCTTCATAAGTCAAATAAAAGCAATGACAAAAACAATAAATACTATATCATTATTCCTTTTCTTCATAAGTCAATTAAAAGCAATGACAAAAACATAAAAATAAAACGGGATACAGGGACATCTATTCCCGAAATGGATATTCTATTAACAATAAATTCTGCGAGATCTCAAGAAATAAAGTAAGCTAGCTACATTCATAAAAAAATAAAAAGATTATTTATCATTTAAAATTAATATTCTGAAAATTAGGAGGATGATTGCAAATGTGGGGCATTTATCCCGGTTTTACTCTACAAGGTCAATGTAATAATTTATTTTATAATATATGACCAACATCTAACGTTCTGCAGGATGATGTTAAAATGGAAGATAGCATCGGATTACGCCAACTATCTAGTTAATCACAGTAAATGGTCAAAAACCATTTATGTATACACGGAAGCTGCGTGTTTAATGGAACTCGGACATTTAAGCAGTCTCGAGGAACGCAAGCGCAGCGCTGATCTTGTAATGTAAGTTTTAACTTTCTATTTATTCATATATTCATATATCAATAATTACAAAATGATTAGTTTTGTTTCTTCATCTAAACTGTGGCATTTCTTAACTGTCGTATTGTACCTACTGGTATTGTAAAGACAATAAAACATGGAAAAAATAACAGCATTGTTTAAAACATGTCAAAAATTAAAAATGCCGCCGCCGTGACGTCGTGACGACAAACGTGTGACTGTAAACGCGACGGTTGTGGGTTCGATTCCCAATGGGGATAGTGATTTGCTCAATATTTTTATTTCCTCACTCTGGTAGCTTGTAAAGCGCAGCGTTGAGTTCCGCCACTCAGCATGCAATGTCTTGAAGATTCGGCGGAAAATGGGGAATTGAGTGTTTTAACACTATATTCCCTCTGCCTACCCTGTTATATACGGGATACAACATGAGGCTAATAAAAATTAAATCGAGGTATCTAATGCCAAACTATAAACATCCCTACAATTTATATAGAATATTGATACGACAACAATAGTTACGTCCTAATTATATTATGTAGAATAATAATTATCCTTAACCATACAGAATCGACCGTAGGATACATATTACATACACTTTTTTCTTTTAAAATGTATGTTGAAAACTTTGCTCACATCTTATATGTATCCTATATATTCTAATGCGTAACTACTCAGAACAAATAATGTAATTTTATGACAATACGAAGACTTTATTTCGTTCTCAGTTCGTTTTATTTTAACCATTCCGTGCTTCTGTCTTTATACTTTTATTCAGCCGTATTATGATTTAAAAAAATAATTTTTATTACTGCGTAAAGGTATGTTTTTTTATAGTTTTTTTTTTTGCTTTTTCATTTTATTTACTTTGCGATATTCTGTCCGCTACCTGACAGGAACGCGTCATGTTATAGGCAAAAAATACTTGGGAGATCTCTGCCGATGGAAAAGTTTGTTGTCCGGCGATGTGAACGTTGGGCCAAACGAGGGTACCTAGTGCTCCCTGGGGTCGAGCTGGTCTGTCTATGGAACATATTTCCTTCACTGGCCATGGAGCCACACTATGCAGATCGCATGCTAAAGGTTTTTATTATTGTTATTTACTATTCTTTTTAGTATATTTTATCCTCTCAATTTTTGCAATAAAAATGTATCACGTCAATATATAGGTGCTTATTAAAGATATTCTTTCTTTAATGTTAGGATTGTAACATATCAATAAAATATTCATAAATGTATGAATCTATGTGCCTTATACCTACTTCAGATGTCTGTCTATGTACACCAGTGGTTCCCAACCAGTGGTCCGCGGACCACTAGTGGTCCGCAGAAGCCTAAAAATGGTCCGCGAACGATTTTAATTTTATGACTGAGGAGGATGAGGCGAAGTTTCTGTTTAATTATTACAGTTATTTTTTACTATACCTACATACCTACATGCATAGTGGTCCCTGCTACCAAGAATGATATAAAAGTGGTCCTTGATCAAGAAAAGGTTGGGAACCCCTGATGTACACGAATAAATGTAATGATTTTGAATTAATTTTTGTTTTACATAGTCCACTTGTATCGTCTTGTCCACAGCTTATAGAACAAACCCACGAGGAAGTAGTTAACGTGATGAATTCAAAGTATGAAATAGATTCGGAGAGACGACACACTCCACCTTATGATGCTGACGACTTGGCGCTAGTGTGCTTCCTCCGTGGAAGCTTATTGGCGGCTATGTGCTTACCGCGCTTAGGCATTAGGCACTTGGAAGCTGCTATGAAGTAAGTTTAATATTTAATAACTGTCACACATTTTTTTTTTTGAGAAAAACGAATAAATTCTTTAACTATTTTTTTTTACTAAAAGCCACATAATTCGTAAAGCTGTTTATTTATTTTTTAATGAAACTCAAGATTTATAAAGCTACCAGTTTTCCTTTTCAATGCATCTTGTATTTCAGGATGAAAGATGACTTAAAAGATAATACACACCTTCTCCCGTACGCTACAGTAGAGATCGCCATGTGCCATTACGCATTAGGGGATCGGTATCGAGCTGCTGAGTTGCTTCACGACGCTAGGTAATTATCACAGTAGTAACTTACATACAGGGTGGAAGCGTCAGCGCTCCTTTTACGGGAACAGCATATAGGGTAAAATATTTTAAACCCATACAAACAAAAATACCTAAAGAACTTAATCAAGATACTTCAACAGTTTAGATGTAGGATTTTTTTCATTTCACGATATTTATCCATACCTGTATTTCGTGTGACGCAGTTACGCAGAGATACCAATAACGTAAATACATACTACTGCAAAAATACTATTAAAGGTTAAACAACTTTGAACTTTGCCGCTAATGCCTACGACTTGATTTCAGTTTCCCTTTGATAGGTTTATCTGTGCATGCGTCGTTCTTGACAAATGGCGTTTTATTTTACAACGATAATTTTATTATTTATTTTGTTTGAAAAAATCACTTTTTCATTTTTGGGATTTTTTAAAAATTGTATTAGGCTTTTATAGAGTAGTTAAAACTGTGGTTTCGTGTAAAGTGGTGCTGACAAAAACGTCCTGTATAATCTAATTATAGTAAAATTACACAACATAATCAAAAACTATTTATAAGCTTGATATTATTAATACGATATTAACATAAATGTTATGGATAAAGGTAATAGGCCACATCCATTTTAATAAAACACTAGTGGAGAATAGAGTGTCTTAACACTGGGTTTCCCTGCCTACCCTGCTGCGTGCGGGGTACAGGATGAAGCTGATTATTATTAATTAGTGACCGCTTGCGAAGACTTCCGATATTTGTCAATTAAAATTGTCTACATAATGAAGAACTTTTGCTTGCGGCGAAATTTATTACTTCTTATATCGCTGGACTGTTATGATTGTTCATCAAACGATTCACACACACAAATTTCCTTACAATCTTTAATTTTTGTATGTCAAAGCGAAGTGCTCATCATACCTACATAGCTACTTTTGTAAAGGGCGCATTTCATTATTTTTTATAGTTTAACTATACCACAAAAGTTTTACATCGGTGAGTTGGTTTTCAAAATCGAAACGTAGATCCTGCTCAGACCTAAATAGCTTTAAAAAAAAAATAGTCAATTCCCTTTAGTAGTTAAGGAGATGTGGATGCACAAACAGACAGATGAAAATTAAAAAAAGACGTAATATATTAGTGTTCTATTACTTTTTACAGCACCTTAAATGATTTGTTCGTAATATTATTTAATGTTCATTGAAACTTTTTTGTATTGTTTTATTATAGTATAGATTGCGAATACCTGAATCTGTCACAAGAACTAGCAATAGAATGTAGGTACAGCACTTAGAATCGTATCATCTAACACTGTAAAAAATACTATTACCGCATCTACGTAATATTATTGCATGCTCATCATACGTACATGTCATCATACTGTATGTTACGCCTAACATTATATAATATTTATTTCAGAAAAAAGTACTCCGGATATTTATTAGAATCACGACTCCATTTCCGTATTCATGCGAAGCTGGAGATCGTGCATGCTGGTGTACCGCACACGGTGGTGGCGGGCACCACCGCGGCCGCAGTGGCGGTGTCCAGCGCGAGCGTGCTGGCGGCGGCGAGCGAGGCCGGCGGGGCGGGCGAGGCCGGCGGGGCGGGCGAGGACGGCGCGCGGGGCTCGTGAGGCCGGCGCCGGGGCAGGCGGTGGTTCACACGCGCTGCCCTGTACGCGGCCCGCTTCTTCCTTTGCTCAGCTTTCAATCCTGCCATTGGACTAGAACGTTATGAAATCTATGCGTATGGTACCAAATAAACTAAATCTTGAAGAATTTTATTATTTACAAAAAAGTTTCACAAATGTATCAACCTATTATATATCTTGTCCTAATTATATGAAAAACTTATCTGTGCTTGACATTTTTCAAGACTGTAAATATATTTTGTACCTACATATATATGTAGGTACATGTGTACTATAATACTATTACTTATTAGTTTCTTGAACTTGTAAATAATATGATGTAAATTATAAAATAGCAACAATTTCTTTAAAGTATAAATAAATTATAAAATATATTTGGTGTAATACAAGAATAATATTTGGTGTATGCGTATGATATATTATATATGTGTGATGTAATAAGATTCGTTATTGGAAAACAATTTAAAACAAAATATATATGTAGATTGTTGGATTCTGACATGCAATGATAAGGTAAAAGTAAATTACATTCTGAAATATAAACATATGAATTTATTATTAATATATAAATATGAAATACTTGGTTTTTATTAAATAAATAAGATTTCAGCTTTTTTTTTTCATTTAAAAAAATATTTTTTGTAAACAAATGTCTTATATCTTACATAAGTTAAGAGTAATATCATCATCACGTTATATTTTCAACTAAATAAAATGTGTCGTAATTATTAAACTTAAATATGAAATTATTTCACATCTTTTGTATGTTTATGTTTGGGCCTCATGTTTTTTTATTAAGTAACAACAACAAAAAATGTCATGGTGGAGCATCAAATCAGGCCAGAAGATTTAAAATATTTCTTTGAGTATGTATAAGTTGAAGTATATGTATATCAGTATATAAGTATACTAGTATTAAAGTATATAAGTTGAGAATATATCTTTAAGGAAAGCGTTCTCGCTGCTAAAACCACACTATTAAAATTCAGTTGTTCAAGACAGCGTGTCGACCACACAATATAAAAAATAAAAAAATAAGATTCTTTTGTCTTTTATTTTGGATATAAAAGTAATATTAAAATTATTACTTTTTTATAATTTAGTATATCATGAAGCATTTATAAACTGAAATATTATTATTTTAGGATTCTTTGTACTCAAGGCTCACCTTAATTTAGCACAAGTATTACAAACTTTAAAATATAAAGGCCATCTACATCACATGACTCACTTTTCGAAGAGCGTAATTCTTACTTAATGTAAAATAACACCACAAAATGGCACCTCGTATTAGAATTAGAAGTATTTATTTATTTTTTATATTTTACGTATAATCTGTATCGTAAAAACATTTTTTAAGTTAAAATACTACATACTTGATGATTATGATTAAATCAAAAGAAAATAATATTACATCAAGACGAGTAAAAGGATATAGAAAGTTTCTCTTTTTAACATGCCGTTTGTTAGTCTGTCCTCCATTAAAGGCTTTGTAGTTTTTGCTTGTGTGCTATAGATGTCGTTGTAAAAATATATTTAGTACGACATCTACGGTACACAACGACAACCATATAAATATATTATACATTATAATTCAAACTAGAGGACACTTTCATGGGAGTGGCACTCCAGTACTTTAAATCGAAAAAAATAATTCTATGGCAACTAGTGCCATCTATGTCTTGAGGCTAGTTAATAAGGACTAAGAGATTATATTTAAGACATTAGATGTCGTTACAATACACAATAATTTATTTTCTTATATTTTTGGTTTAAATTAATTGAAGGAAACAACCAATATAAAAATAATTTTATAAATTATTTATTATGTTTTAAAATTAAAACCAGAAGAAGTCTAAGAAACATGGCTGTAACTCCATCTGCTCCCGCTTACCACATTTTAATCTTCGTATGATATTGTAACCTTCTGATATGTTCACTTCGCCATCTACAACGTCAAAACTTGGCGTATCTGTTAATTGTAAAAAAAAACGTTATCTCGACATTCTCGAGCGTGGCTAATTTTTCTTTTATTATGAAGGGAATAATAACAAAGATTACGAAAAATATATAATCTGACGAATGCCACAAGCCGAACTAAAAATTGATCGATAAAGTTTAATGTAGTTACAAGTTGCCTATATTCCTCTCTCCATATTTCAACAATGTATTTGCAACAGTTTTGCTTATTTTGTAATTTTTATAAAATTTCTGTGAATGAAAGTTTATAAATATTCAATATGAGTGATATTAATGTATATTTTGTGGCGAAGCTATTTTGAAAAAAAAAAACAAATTTACATTAGGAAAATAATAGAAATGTATCAATATTTTAGAATATCGTCGGAGCAAACCGGTTCTCCGAAAGTCACGAACGACATACGATAATCTAGAACTTTTCATAGAATCATCATTAGATAAAGTATATCACGCACAGTGTTATAAATTATTTACAGCAATAAATTTACTTATTATTCCTTATTTACTTGAAATATTTCTACTTAAAACATACACTCTTTTATTCACATTCTATTTTTTGAGCTTGATTACGTTCAATGAATTAAAAAATCGAGGCCGGCAGGGGCACAGAGTTTGGCTGTAAAACCAACTTGTTGCAATGCAATCCCCATTCGAGGAGATGAAATACTTATTTAAATTTATATTTCCATTTCTTCGCTCTGGTGTCGGGGCAAAATCGTGGCATTAAGTGCTGCCACTCAACACTCAATGCTTTCAAAATTTGGCAGAAAGTGGGGAACAGAGTTTTAAGGGCAACGTTGGGCAGTAAGGGTATTTCATTACACGGGGAAATAATATTTATTAACATCTCTGCATGAGTGAAAAAAGCAAGTTTTTATAGTTATCTATTGGATCATTATTGGTTTTATTAATAATAGCACAAACATTGGGTAAGGAAGAAGGACAGTTGCCAATAATGGCTTGGTGGGATTGTTCTTCGTATCCTTTGTTCGCTCCTACGAACATGAGGACGCGATTGACGAAGGATGGTTTTACGGTAGGACGTGGTGGGTGTAGGGGAAAGAGTACCACTTAAAGAGTCATTGGAGAAGAAAACATTTCCTTCAGTACATCCGCATAAGATTTTTGGACGGGACAGAAACGAGAGGAAGCCCCCATATCACCACCAAGTGTCAGCAACACGTTAAATGAAATCACAGTTTTAACTACTCTATAAAAGCCTAATACAATTTTTTTTTAAATGAAAAAGTGATTTTTTGAAACAAAATAAAACATAAAATTATTGTTGTAATATAAAACGTCATTTGTAAGGACGACGCACGCACACATAAACCTATCAAAGGGAAACCGCCGCATAAACCTCACTCCGAAATCGAGTCGTAGGTATTGGTAGCAAAGTTCAAAGTTGATTAACCTTTAGTCGTGTTTTTTTTGTGTGTGTATGTATTTCGTTTCGTTATTGGTATTTATGCGTAACTGCATCACACGAAATACAGATATGGATAAAAAATGTGAAATGAAAAAAAAAATCTGACGTCTAAACTGTGCAGTTATCCTGATTAATTTCTTTAGGTATAGATTTAAAATATTTTACCCTATATGCTGTTCTCATAAGCGCTGACATTTCCACCCTGTATGATATGTTATCTTGAGAAAAAAAAAATATAGATTGTTGTCTTACGAACTCAGGACAAGCCTTATCAGTAGCGAAATGCTTAACTGTACAGTATAAACATGAAGAGGAGTCTTTTAAAATTTCACATGATTTTCCCTGGGGGGCCCTCCCTGTGTGCACGTATAGGCTTCAATCGGCACTGAGCTTTAATGGGGCTTTTTTCTTCTTCTTAGCTCGCTTTACGAAGAGCATCATCATCTATGTCATTATTGTGGGTTTTTATTAACTTGTATTGATCAATGGCACATCTTGCTCGTCGTGAGACAACGGTAGATAAAGGTAATTTTTTTGAGTGTTTTCCTCCAAAATGTTTTATAAATTCTGTAATTAACACGACGTTGTCTATTAGGTACTATACAACTTGTATCTGACATTACATTAGCTTTGTAATAAAGTATTGAAAGTAAGAAGTTACTTACATCCATGATGTTGTAGAGAAGACCAGTGGGCGTGCACTGTAGCTTCGAATAAATTTTGAATTTCGGGACTTAGGAGACCAACACTGCAATTTATTATTGCTCGAACGACAAGGGAGTAGACTAACGTCCCTTAGACTAACGTTAACCTTCCATATGTAAATGACAAATGACGTTGGTATGCAAACAATGTACAGAAAGTAAAGTAGGTGCTTATAAAATATTAAGAAAAGTCACTTATGATCTGGATAATTATGAAAGTATGCAAATATTGAGAAACAGACAAAAATGCAGATCAATAAGTGAACATTATTTTAAATTAGCGATGTCGATTAGTAAAGTATTTGATTTTGCAGTCAAAGTACCTATGGAATAGAAATTAAGAATTAATGAGGAGCAGGGGAGTTGTTTAGAAACAAAAGCTATCTCCCTAACCTGAAGCTAGAGCGAAATTGATAGCGGGAATCTATTCAGCTGGGCCGAATTTTTTTTTTTTTTGGTGGAGCATACCGCTCCTGTTCTGAACCACTGCCTCCCAGTAGTCCAGAACACATGAATTCCAGCTTCATACGTACAACATGTCTGGCATGACATGATACTTGGCAATATATTGCACGTATAAATGTTACACTAACATATTCATAAATTACGACGGAAGCGTTTGAGCTCCAGGAGAACAAATATATATTTTTATTTATAAGAAAATAGAAAATAAAATATCTAATTACAGTATATCTGTAATGTAAATGTATAAAACATTTTTTTACATTTATGAAGACAATAAAAATGATGATACATATTGTAAATTAAAATAAAAGAAAACGCCATCTGTAGCAAATTTAGATGAACTTCTTACAAAGCACAAAAGTTTTGTTAATCTTTCCAAGTGTTTGTTATGATTCATAATAGATGGCGTTAGAAGAAATTTAGACAACTATTTACTATATATAACAATCTTTACACAAAATAAGAAAATCATAGAGGGCAGTACTCAACTTTAATGTTACGCTTACACGTTTGCCACGGCTTGCCAAGCGTTTTGCAAAAGAGTGGTATGTGAGCGAAATATAAGAAACATAACTATAAATATATTATTCCCTTTAATAAATAAATAATTAAAGCCCAAATTTAAATTCAAAAAATATACCAGGTGGAACCGACTACGCTCCTTTTCCAAGAGCAGCATAATAGGGTAAAATATTTTAAACCTGTGCCTACAAAAAAAATATAATATTCGTCAACAATTTAGACGTAACATTATTACTTTTATTTCATGATTTTTATTCGTACTTTATTACGTATAAGGCAGTTACGAATAGCTAAATATACCAATAACGCAAACTACTACTACAAAAACGCTACCAAACGTTGCCGATCTGCCACTTTTCGTTCCCAAAAAACCTACCCGAACGAGAAAGGGATATCTCGTTCTATTTTACGCAATTACCTATTTCTTATCCTAAACCATCATTATTTACGTCGACCTATATACATCATTCTTAACTAATGGCGTTCTATTTTACAACGACAAACTTATTATTGATTTTGATTGCAAAAAACACTTAAATTTTTTGCAAAATCTCTTTTTCATTTTAATTGTATTAGCCTTTTATAGAGTAGTTAAAACTGTGGTTTCATTAAAAATAGTCAAGATAAAAAACACTCCATATATTAATTTATTTCAATATGCAAATTAAATAAATTTTATGTATTTAACACAGTAAAATCTACATATATATTACTTCTTTCATGCCTTTTTATACTAATATTAAACTGAGTGATTGATTCTCTGCTGAAAGTTTCGCTTCCTATTTTCTATATTTTGTTTTTCAAAAATATGTGAGTTGAAATAATTTTGACATCCACGTCTGTAATGCAAGCGTATAAATGGCACTCAAGCGTTTAGGAATGATTGGAGCTTATGGACGCTTGCTAAGCTTCAGCAAGCATGTAAGCATACCACAAGTTATGTCATATTGAACAAATATTGGTGCGAAACTGAGACTGATTGCGACTAACACCACAAAAATCTAAAACTAAAACTACAATAAATGTGCAGTAAGGCCACTTTACCCACATTCGTTCTAGAAATCTTCCCAGATCCTCAACCTGCAGTAGTTTCGTTTTCGTTGGCAATGGGGTTAACACGTAAATATCAAAATTTGTTATTTTACTGTAAAAAAATTACAATAAAGTAATATGATTTTTTTAAAAAAGATTATATGAGAGACATTTTACGGGTTAAATGTTCGTGTGCATTATCTACATATAGTATAACTTATAAAAATATTCTTAACGTGAACTAAACAAACGTACGAAAATAGAATTGACTTACGGAAGGTTTCATTACAGTACATTAAGTTTTGTGCCTAATGAACAAGCGACACCCGCTGCTTGCTTCGCTTGCTCGTCTCGGCTCGTTTCGCTGCCTGTAAAAATAAGAAAATCTTCTAAAGAATGACGATATAATTTTTCCTTGTATAGTAGCACATAATGTGACGGTACTTCCACATGCACGATATTCTAGATTTCAAACTGCAATATATGAAAATAAAATAAATATATAATTTATAAAAGTCACTCACACAAAACGCACAAAACTTTATAACTGATTGTGCGACGGAAAGAAGGAAAGGCATAGTGTCTACTAGTGGGCACGCGCAGCTTCGCTCGCTTATTTGCACCCTTAGGGGTGAATTCTAAAAAAACCACGAAACACGTGTTTAATAAAATATTTTTAACAGTCTGAATTTATTTTTTTATAAAAATCGGTGGCGATTTAAAGATTTTTCCATATAAACTTTCAATCCCCCTAAGGGGTTATTTTAACCCCTTAGGGGGTAAATTCTAAAAAATCATGAAATACGTATTTAATGAAATATTTATAAGTGTCTAAATTTCAAATTTTATAAAAATCGGTGCCGATTTATAAAAAAATACATACTAACTTTCAACTCTTATTTCATCCCTTTAGGGTTAAAATTTTTCAAAATCCCTTCCTAGTGGATGTCCAGATTATGAAAATAAACACCTGTCCAAATTTCACGTTTCTACCATCAGCGATTACGGCTGTGCATGCGTATTACCTCAGTCAGTCAGGTATATGTCCTTTTATATATATAGATTAGCAAATTAAATATGTATACATATGGACATTTAATCTATATATATTTATATATAAGTCAAAAAATTATAATATTATAAGTGACTTGTAAAGTTCCAAGCTTAGGCAAATATCTATATTAATGTCGATTAGAAAGTAAGTACTTGTCTTTAATTTTATAGATAAATATTAGACATTTCAGAGTATCCGCGCGACTGCCAGTTAAGAATTACTAATTGAAAGATTGCCCGTGACGCGCGACGCCGCGCCGCCGTTCAGATCGTTGCCTTCTTTTAATAATTTTCAGTCCTAGCCTCTTACCCTTTCACAATAAATAATGTTGCATTACCGACATTCAAAATTCTCGTTGTCACATATTTCAATATGAACAAAACCAAAATATTTTTAACATTTTTAAAATATTATTCCACACTTAGGAAAGAAAAATATTTATTTAGAAAACGTGTAAAAATTTGAACGTACCGGGACTCAAACCCGCGCCTCCTGGAAACCGACCAGGCGCTCTGATCACTAAGCCATACGTTCTGACCTGGACGTTATGTTTACAATATTTAATGATGATCGGTTGAATTTTGGGGAAAATTATATATTTACGTGTGTGGGAAAGTGGGGAGCGGAGTGTCTTAATTCTAGGCTTCCTCCGCCTTCCCTGCTGCATGCACCCAAATCTTGGTCGGTGAAGTCGATAACGACGCATTACTCAACATTTAATTTGGCTCTCATTTCACTTTTATGTTTTTGATGGGATTTTTTTCTGTCGTTTCGTAAATAAAAAAAGTTATATTTTTATTCATTATTCAGTTCTTTTCATAATCCATATTTAGCATGGCCATTGTATCATACAAAATCATACAAAGGTGCAGGTATCCCCCAATTCATAAATTATATCGCAAACGCAAAATATTAATACGTATCGATTGTTTTTAACCTAATGTACTACTACTTGCATATTTTTGACTTTATTATCTCTATTTATTTTTTATTTATTTTAATACGATTATATTTTCATATTAAAAATATAATTATAGTAAATTATGCATTTCTAACTTAGAAATCAATGAAATCAGGACAACGTAACAGGATGTTTAAAGATAATTGTACTACATGCACAACTCTAGATATTTGTGTATGAAAAGGGTTGGCTGGGGCAAAACGAGTCTGAACCGAATATCACAATTCAATATTTAAAACAGTTTTATATTATGAATGACATGCTATATTCAGTATAGATTCAAGATATATCAATTGTATTTAAGTATTTAAGAAGTCAAAGAAAATACGTAGTAATTATTGATTTGTTGAATTAGGTAATATTGACATCGTGCTGAAACTATTAAATTCGGTAAAACTATGATATCATAACTATAACGCCATGAGATAGAATCATTTCGGTTTTAAAATGGAACCGATACCTGGTGCAAATAGTAACTGAAACTGGAACGAGTGCAAATAGTAACTGAAACTGGAACTAGTTTATACATATGTATAATCTACTTACTTCAAATAAAACTAAACTAAGCTAGCTTCACGCTTCATCCCTAGCGCGGTAGTCAGAGAGAACGGAGCGCCAAACGCTACGGTCTCTACATGCCCGCCGTCTCATCAATGCAGCTAAGGCTCCGTTAAGCCTGTTACCGGCAGCAATGCGCCTTTCCACATTCATCTCGTATCTTCCATCTCTACTGAACATACTTCCCAAGTATAAGTACTTAATATAACTTAGGTAACCTGAAAATTTACATAGAATATAATTTTCATACGCTTGTTACAACTTATTCATTCTGTGTGGAGATTTTCACAAATTTCTACTACCAATAATTACATGAAAGGTTCACTTGGCAAGAGAGAATGTTACCTACATCTTATATATTAACGTCCAAGTTGGACGGTTTCCAAGATGCGCGGGTTGAAATCCCTCTATGTTTCGTTTCTTTTTTAAACGTTTAAAAAAGTTTCTTTGTTCTAAATTTTTTAAACGTTTTCCAACAAAATATTGTGAAAAAACACTTTAAAAGTGTTAAAAAGAATTTTCATTTATTTACATTATACTCACAATTATGTAAAGAATAATAAAAATAGTAATATATTAGGCATAAAATATATATTTTTTAAATTCGCACTCTACATCATAAGAGTTTTACAGTTAAGTCTCGCTCATCTCTTATAAATAACTATACGAATAGTTTCTAAGAAATGCCCATTCTGGACCAGAACAGGTCTGAAGCTACCTGCTCTAATTGTGTTTCTAAAGAATACTTTGCCTACTGCTTACGAAAGAGGTGATCTCAGTTATATGTATTATAGTTATAGTTGCAATAAATTTTAAAATGAACAAATTTACCCACGCTTGAGTCCTGCGAGGGCAAAAGAGAAGTCCTAAAATATATATTTTTTAACATACCTACTAAGTCAATAATTATTTTTTACATAAATAAGCTATTTCAATATACACAAATACACATTTAGGTAAGACTCCAATGTTAATAATTATTTACTATACATAATAGTATTATAAATAATTCTTTAAAGTCATTATCGAAAAAGTATATATAAGTATATTGCTCCAGTTCTCAATTTAGATTTGTAAGTTAAAAATATTACACGTGATTTTATAAAGATTACTGATATATTAACGTATTATTATATTTTTATAAAATTCTTCGAATATAATAATAGGTACTTACATACTCCACAACTTAAAAGACACGCCCTACTTGTATGAAACAATGAAATTTTATGAAATTGTTCAATATAAACTATTCAATACTTATCATCTATTAGAATTTATCTAAAAACTTACGTATTATTATTTTAAATGTATTTTATATTTCATTATAATATGTAATTAATAATTATGACTAACAATGAAAGAATAAGTACCCGGTACCACAACAACACAACGCTTTCTATAAGAAGAATATACAAAGTAAGTAAGAGGTTTGAGGCCAGTCGTGGCGCAGCAGCACAAAGTGTAACTGTAAAACCAACTGGTTGTGGGTTCGATCTCCACTCGAGGAGATGAAATATTTACTTAAATTTATATTTTCATTTCTTCGCTCTAGTGTCGAGGTAAAGCGCGGCGTTGAGTTCTGCTATTTAACACGCAATGTCTCCAGAATTCAGCAGAAAGTGGGGAACGGAGTGTGTTACACTAGGTTCCCTCTGCCTACCCTACTGTATGCGGGATACAGCGTGAAGCTGATTTTATTTTAAGTAAGAGATGACTAAGAGAAAAAATTATTTTACAAAAATCAGAGTGTTTAAAAACAGATTTCTGATATACTTTGAAGAATGGAACTAAACTTATTAAAACGGTAAAGTGGATATTTTAAAACTTATATGAACAATAATTGCTATCAAGCAAATTTATTAAATTTAAACCGTTTTTATTATTACTTTCCTTCTATCATTCTATGGGGGTTCGAACCAACTGCCATCGCATTCTATTCAACTGGGCCACGGCCGAATTCCCCCTGATCTGTTCATAAAAGACATGATTTTGTGTCTAAATTCTAAAATTTTGTATGAAGTCAATCATTTTTAAAGTTATAAATACTAGCACTGTTCACATATAACTAGATAAGTAAATATTCTAGCTAAATAGAGATATTGGAATTATTAACTATTTGGAAATGACGCCCTAACGAAAGATTATGAAGAAGCTGGGGGTACCTCCAACTAGCAAAGGCGATAAGTTTTACTGAATTTCTGTTGCCAGTATGTGGTAAATATGCTAAATAGTATGGCATGTTTCACAGAGACCCTATGAATACGAGTAAAATATCATGAACTATGAATGGTAAGTAAAGATGAATCTTAACGAAATTTATAGATCTACTTCTAGCTATTTATCATAATGAGTCGTAGTTCTACTCCACACACAATGCCTCCAGAATTCGGCAGAAAGTGGGGAACGTAGTATCTTAACACTAGGTTCCCTCCGCCTATCCTGCTGTGTGCGGAATACAGCGTGAAACTGATTTGATTTGATTTGATTTGAGTCGTAGTTCATTCCACCTACATATATGGTACCATAGTTGATCACCTAATGTGACCGTACCTATATTGAATATCGAAAATGTTAAGGTGGGCTATTCCAAGAATAAATACACAGTCATATCGAATACTATAAAATTTATAGGTTCATAATTTAACTACTATGTAAACTGTACTTTTGCAATGGTATACCAGGAGGCTCACATCATAAAAAAATAAAATGTCGTTGCTACTTACTAGAAATGAAACTTCGATCATCGTATTTTTTTATCACCAGCAGTTCAAACAACAGTCGCAGCTATGCAGATTCTTGACACGCAAGCTATATTGCGATAGGTATTTATTTAAACTGTGGTCGCTAAATCCATAATAGATATTCTATATAAATTGTCAAATTATAATTTACAAAAGAAGCCAGTCGTAGCGCATCGGCACAAAGTGTGACTGTAAACGCGACTGGTTGTGGATTCGATCTTCCTCTCGAGGATATGAAATACCTATTTATTTAAATTTATACTTTCATTTCTTCGCTCTGGTGTCCAGGCTAATCGCAGCGTTGAGTTCTGCTACTCAACAAGCAATGCCTCCAAAATTCGCCTGAAAGTGGGGAACGGAGTGTCTTAACATTAGGTTCCCTCTGCCTACTCTGCTATGTGCGAGGTGCAGCGTGAAGCTGATTTATTTTATAATTTACTAAACTCCCTACGTGGTTGAAATCTTAGTGAACGGTGCAGTACCCCTAAGCTACCAATAATTTCACCACAAATATACATTTAAATACTTATTCAATTAATATAATAATTATTCTTTATCAAACAATACGGAGGCCATTAAACTACTTATACATATAAACAACTAATACTATGGTGTTGGCGTTACAAAGACTGTTCAGGTATTTACATAAAGAACCTGCAGTTGCTTATAGAGCACTATAAAATATAATAAAAATATTAAATAAATCAAGCGATGCTTCTACTTTAATAGCTCTTAAACAGTAATAATTGTGACACCTACATATATTAAAATTTATATCGTAATATGTAATTATTCAAAATAATCCGAAGTTATGGTATATCCCTCTCTATATTTTATGTAAAAATAATGTTTTTATATGTTTTTTTATTATTTACTTTTTTATAAAAACTAAGATGTATATATAAATATTTGTCCTTTTATATAAAAAAATAACCTCAAAACCATTGTGACATAAGGTACTAGCAGTAATAAAGTGATAAGCTAATAATTTGCAGACGTGTTCATTAGATCATATTTCAAAGATGATATGTTACACAGTATTTATAGTCAGCACTCGGCAGTAGAGATAGCACTGCGTTGGGCAGTTTCACACGGATATAGAATGTTATGCATATAAACTATTTTAAACAAATAAGCAAAAAATCATAATCAACACTTAGCGATCTTTAAAAGTAAATTAATTTAATTAAGAAGTTTTATTTAACTTGCAATGTAAGTTTGTTTGGGTGGTGGTGTTGTCCCGCAATTCAATTTTGAAACAAATATCTTCACTCAATTGAGCTGGAATTTTGGATGACAATGCATCATGGCGGTACACCCCCAGTTGGAGGGCTACAACAATGCATTCCTACAATATTAGTGTCAAATGAATAGGCTTGCTGAGAATAAATCTAAAAAAAATAAAGTTTACAAAACTTATTTAGTAACATGCTTTTTATTTAAATGGCTCTAAAAAGTATAAAATAAACTCTTCCTTGAAAACTTTAAGGTCGTAGGTCGATTGCCACTCGAAGAAATGAAATATTTAATATTTAGTAGTGCGGCGTTGAGCTCCGTCACCCAACACGTAATTTCTCCTGAATTCGGCAGAGAGTGGGGTACACAAGTACCTCAATTTGAAAGGAGTGTCTTAACACTAGGTTCCCCGGTTCCCTCTGCCTACCCCGCTATGCTCGGGACACAGCGTTAAGCTAAATGAAAGAAAAAAAAAATAACATCAACTTAAAACGTCATTAGTATTTACACAAAATATAATATTTAATTAAAAAAATTAACATAAGTTTCTTTAATTTTAATTTCTTTTTTTTAAATATATTTTTTACATTTGAAAATGCGAAAATTAATTAATCATGTTTTATTTAAATAAAACCTTTTTAGAATAAGCACACAACGCTATAACCATGGCCACTGTGAATCAATCAACTGACACGTTCGAAATTTAGATTCACGTCAACGAGTTCACTAGACAAAAGAGATACCGTCTGACCGTCTAACCGACCACCAGATCCTGCAACTGCTTTCAAATATCCCAATTTGTAATAAACTATATATAACATGAGTGATCAACTGAAAACAGTGTCTGCTATGAACAAATTGTACATAGGCAATCTTCCGACCCAGGCTGATGAGGAAGCAGTGCGCCAGCTGTTCGCAGAACACAATCTCAGTGTCGCAGATATATCAGTGAAACGTGGTGGATTTGCATTTGTTGACTTCCCTGATCAATCGGCTGCTGATAGAGCCATCGACAAGCTTCATGGTAAATAACTTTATTATTATTTTTCTTCTATCGTTTTGTAATAACAAATTTAATTGTTCGATGCAAATCTTTAGAAAATTTATAGAACGATCAATCTCTACTACAAAAAACATGTCTAAAATGTCACACAGCAAGATATTTTATTAGAAGTAACTTATTTGTATTGTATAACTAAATGTACGCCTGATAGGTATAGGTACTATATCGATTGTGATGACTGATAATAATTTAATATTTTCTATCAGGCTATTCGTATTGCGGATTACCTTTGATCGTCGAACCGTCTGTTGCTAATAAGAAAATGTAAGTAGTTCTTAGTTCTTAGCTTTTTATTAATATTGCTACATAATATCGCGTTATTACGCGACAAAGCAGACATTGCGATGTATTATATAGACTGCGAGTTTGTGTGTATACATAGGATGAACCATAAGAATAATGTAACATTATTGTATCTGTATCTTTTTTGTTTAATATTTATGTAAGTTTGTATTAAAAGTTAAAAATGCAACTCAATTGATTAACTCAATGGAATGAGTAAGTGGTACGGCCGGCGATGCGGGTCACGCCGCGCGCGGACCGCGAAGGGCTACACAAGGCGCCCGCAGGCATCTCGATCTTTCTGCTCTGCGTCGAGTTTCGCAGAAGGTCGTGTGTTTACCTGCTTGGATTTTACAACTCATTGTCCACGCCCAAACAATGCTTCAATGAAACACAAAACTATGCAGAACTGGTGTCCTGACTTTTCTGGAACAATGCCCACATAGCATAGCATCTCATTAATCTGTTTCATACAGTTACAGAGAGATATTTTTTCCCTCAAAATATATTATATTTAGTAAGAAAAAAATGTTAAGTACATACACAAAAGGCACACTAGTACCTATACATCAGTTGAAATGATCGCTTTACACACCCGAAAATAAACTTACTAAGTAACAGTAACTCACCATATGTCTCCTACAGTGTGAATGCGCCGAGTTTGCAGAGCGCCAGCGCTGTACAATTAAAAGAAACTAGCACGGATTCATCGACTGCCGGTGGGTGGCGGTGAGTACCTTATAATACCTTATACAGATACGTATCTACTACTACCGTTGAGTAGTTGGGGTCCCTCGAGCCCCCTGCACACTTACAATTGATGTCAACATTATTTTAACCTTTTACGTTACAAGTGAGTAAAACAATATTAATAGTGACTACTGGGTACAAGAGTACAAGAGTACAAGAGCACAAGAGGTCGTCGGCGGTGGGCACAAAGCGCGCCGGTCGCCACCCTCGCGGAGGCTGCAGTGGCTCAATTGGACCACTTGTTGCGCGTCCGCTCGCTCGCTCTTTTCGAACTTGTTGCGGCTCGCCTTTTTGACGCATTGTTTTATGCGCTCTTTAATTGCTTGTACAAACGTTGTTGATGCCTTAGTTCTGTTTCGAATGGATGTTTTGTCGTCAATGATTTGTCAAGAATGCTAGAAAAAAATATTGATGTAGCACTTGCTATTTAAGTACAGTAACTAAAATTCGAATTATAATTGTGTTATAATCAAATCGTGTGATGGTGTTTCATAATCTAATGAAATTAAATTATAATTAAAATGTATTTATAATTATATTATAAGTTGTTTGGTAGCCGCGTTAAGGTCGCCATTTCAGAGTAGGCGAATTATAAACTAACGTCGGACCCTTCTCAAACGCCTGTGAATATAAACCGCCGATTGCCTCTAACTGTTTGCTACCCGAGTAGGACACGTGAATACGCCTCGTTTTCTTTGAGGTCCTCTAAAAGTCGGCAACAAGTTTTAAGAGGGGTTCGCCTTCTCTACACGTGTTTTCGGTGAATGTTAAGTAATCGTCGCAGATGTAATAGTGGTCGTGAGTACCTCTCCGAACGGCTCATATCTACGCCCTTTTCCGCCGGAGCCCCGCCGCCCCCCCGGCCCCCGGCCCCCGGCCCCCGCCCCTTCCCTTCTTGCCGACGTCCCTGGCTCCGCGGGAACGTTGCGTAACATCTCAAATCGCGACCCCAGCAGGGGTAGCTCTTTTGTCATCTTCCAACTGAATAATTTGAAAAGCTAGGACCGTTGCTGAGCGTTGTCATATTTCTCTCATGCTATTGTGTCGGTCGCTCTTATCTAACGGTTAAATTAATTCTGATCTTTTTATGCGTTATAATCGGGCTCATCTCGACACAACATAAAGAAATATCTAATGCTGTCACGTTCGTCACGCGAGGGGAAGCGGGCCTTCGATCTACTGTTACAGCTTACATTAGAAACGTATAATCCGGCCAGGACGAGTGACGGTTTTGAATCTTTATAATTGTACCTTGATACCTACTGTTATCACAGCTGTAAGTGAAGTAACGAAGCACAGAGAGAGTACAAAGTTGTGAATCGAAAGGTACCGGCGACGTAGTGAGCGTAGTAAAATAGCAGGGTATAGTAGGCGCGTGGGAGCGTGGACGCGTGGGTGCCCGGGTGCCCGGGTGCCCGGGAGCCCGGGGCGCGGGCTGCTGGTGTGGGTGGAGGGGACGCTCGCGGCCACGTGGCACTCCGCGCGATCGATGCCAGGCAGCCAGCAGTCACGCTGCACCGCCCGGCACCCCGCCGCACCGCGCCGCCCCCGCCGCCGCCGCCGCCCGCGCCCCGCAATGGATGCTTGAAACTTTCATTACAATTTAGATTTCAATTTGTTGAAAGTTTCTACTACAAAAAGTTTGTCGTAATGTCCTATTAGTGGACTACGATCAATAATAATTATTATTTTATTTAAGTTGAATGTGAGGCACATACATGTCTTTGAGTATGTAGAGTTTACTCCACGACGTTCATATGAAGTGAAGATTTTTTTTAAATAAAATAACTGGAAACAAAAATATTTGCAACATGCAGCAGATATAATAATACGTCTTAACAATATTAAAAAGTTTTCGCGCTCTGCGTCAACACAGAGCGAAGAAAAGACAGCATTAAATATTTCATTTCCTAGAGTGCGAATAGAACCCACAACCTCGCGCTTACAGTGACACGCTTGTGCCTCTGCGCCGCTACCGGCCTCAATAATTTCATAAAACTAAAAATATTAACTAATAGTAATTTACTACGTCCCGACATACTTATTCGCACAGTTTATAATCTTATTTCTTCGAAGGGTTGTGTACGAATACAAAAATTTTAAAAATAAGCCGCATTCAAACGGGCCCCCTGTTTAGTCGTTCGTACCTACTAGTTTTTAGACATTTTTTTTCCACTAATAAACGGTAGTGTTCAATTTATTATTACGTTATATAAGTTATTAATTAGGTAATAAGTACAAGATGTTCTTTACGGTGGATCTTGATGATTCTATGGCATTTCTCTTTATCACTTTTGACTAGAAATTTAATTGGGGATCTCTCATATTGATGGATTCGCTAAAAGATTTAGTTCAGGAGCTTTAGCAGTTCAATATATTTAAGTCCCTCTCTAATCCCTACTCGAAGGGATGAAATATCTACTTAAATTTATATTGCCATTTCTTCGCTCTGGTATCGAGGAAAAGCGCGGCATTGAGTTCTGCCACTCAACACGCAATGTCTCCAGAATTCGGCAGAAAGTGGGGAACGGAGTGTCTTAACAACTAGGTTCCCTCTGCCTACCCTGCTGTGTGCGGGATACAGTGTGAAGCTGATTTAATTTAATTTTTTAATCTGAATACATCTTTGAGAAATGTTCTACATGCTGTAAGAAAAATATTAATGATTTTACCAAAATCGATGATTTGCATTATATTTAATACTAGAAATAGGCTTAAACTTAGCACACCTGAAACTCGATGGCATACAGTTCGTAATTATTGTATGGTGCAATGTATACGCTTTTACAACAGAATGCCAGTTTTGGCCAGTATCGGCCACACATCTTACTTTGGGCTATAGTTTCGCGCAAAAATCAGTCGGTTTTGGACGCGCCGAAATTTATTTTTTAGTATTTCTTAGTGGTCTTTCTACTAATGTCACGACTCGATATACCGAAAAGCCCAATATACATTATATTAATATTATAATAACAATAATTAAAATACAGATTTATGTAATAATATTTACTTTATATTACGCTGAGATTTGACATTTTTTTTTTTTTACTTATGAAGAAGACTAATATAAATTTAAATATTGATAAATACTTATATATTATCTATTTACTTTTAAAAAAATTGGAGTGGGTGCCAACATGGGTATTAATATTTTTTTTAAGCAATAGTAAATATTGTCGAAATTATACATGACATTACAATAAAAATATTTAAGCCAAACCTACGTTGTAAAACAATTTATTAGATTATTAATAACGTGAAAATGACTTTTAATGTTGACTTATTTGACAATTGTAATAATTATTACAATTTAACTTAACCTTGGTAAATAATGTAATATCTAAGAATAGAGAATTGTTAAAATGTATCACTTATTTATCTTGTTCATATAAATATTCATCGGCTACCGTTATAACTTGTTTTAGTTATAATTTATTTTAACATAAATATGTTAGTGAGATTTCTATCGTTGTTCAAATTGTTGTTGTTTCTTCATATAATAAAAAATATAATCTATTTTACAGTTCATTTAAAACATTACGTATTAAATTTACATTTGACAGAACTTCTAAGAATGAAAAGTAGTGACAATGAGATTCGACCCCACATTAGACTCCTCCCTGCGATATTTAAGTACGCTACAAGGTCATCAAGGGTATTAGAGAAAGATTTATTCTTGGTTTATACGTTATTTATGAATAAGCAATATATTTGTTTTCAATTAAACGGTTCGACTTATGGAATGACTCAAACAGATTTACATGTTTTTATTATCAAAACCAATAGTAAAATTTTATTAGATCTTCTTTTTTTTTTTCAAAGTAAGTTTCCAACTAGATGGAATTTGTAATTAAAATATTATCTGGTTAAGGTTACCACTAAAAAAAGTGATATCTTAGTAATACACTGGAAAAGCCGGGGGAAAGTGGGGAACGGAGTGGTTTAACACTACAATAGTGAATAAGCGGGACAGAACGTGAAGCTGGATACAAAGTTTTTGCTTTACGTATTAAGACATTAAGTAAATATAGAGTAATATAATTTATACCACAGCAATTGTATGCAAATATAAATTCTATAAAATAATCGAATTCATTTATTATATCTGGTGCATTGGTTGTTGGCTCGATTGACAAAGAAAAGAATTCTGTGCGTGGTTGCTTTATATTGATGGGTGGGCTAAATAACAATTGGTTGCGCATAGCTCTACGCGGGCATCGGAAATTAATGCAACACAGGAAGTGTGGGGAGTTATTTTTTTTTTCTTTATTAATTTGGATGTAAAAATTTTTGCCTCGACGAGTGACATTGTCATTTAAGTATATATATAGACACGCATTTTGATACATATTTCTTTTTTCTTTTTTTTAAATTTATTGACGAAAATATTCTCTATTTACCTAATTTATAGTGGATAATGATATTTCTATTTCCATAAGAGAAATGAAATTATACACGAAAACAACATACATTTTATAAAGCATTTACGTAGGAGTAGATCGTTAGATCGTATATTTCCTAAAAAAAAACGTGATCGCTTTGCCATAGCAACGGGTATGTCACTTTACAAATACAAGTGTATATATTGGCTAATGTATGGTAGTAAGTAAAAATCCTTATTTTAATTTGTCTTTTATTTATTATTTTACAATGCCCTCATTCTCAATATAAACTATAGCTATGTAAAATTTCATAATTCTCCGTCCGCACAATTTTCGTAAAATGGGTACAAAGTTTTTGCTTTACGTATTAATGTATAGATAATTAAGTTTTTATATAAAATAGGATTGTTATTAACATAGCTTAACAACATTATTATTTTAATTTTAAAAAATATTATATATATGTGTAGATAATATATGATGAGAACTTAATATATGACAATAAAATAAAAGGTTTGCAAACGAGATTATAAGCTTAAAACATATCTAGATGTAAATGTCACATCTGACAACAGGTTAGGCCTAGTCTTAATCTGAGAACCTAGTCTTACATACTCCGTTCCCTATTTCTCGCCGAATTCTGGAGGCATTGAATGTTTGCCTCGACACCATAATTGAATATATCAGATAAAAAAGGCGCCCGCGCAGCTTCACTCATTTATACTATAAGAATATAAAATATTTAAGTGTATGTAAGAAAATAAACCTATTTTAGTAGGGTTATCTATACTTCAATGCACTAGTATATCGTAATATATATTTTTTGGTAATTTATTGATATTTAAAAGGATGTGTTTAGGTCATTTCACATCTATTTATGTAGGCGATAAGTACGCGCTCAGGGCAAACGTGATTTTTCCCGCGTAAATTCCGACCCCGTGAAAATTTCGAGATAAAAAATAGCCTGTATGTTGCCCCACAACCTGCTAAAATTTTCAATATTAGTTCCATAATAATTAGTTGATCCGTACCGTACCGTAGTAAAGATATTTATAAACAAAATATTACAAAAAAAAAAACAAAGAAAACAATATAGATATACCTAATCTTTTTCCTTTAATTTTAATTTCCTTAATATCATTGGTTCTATAGACATGAAGTCAACTTACTTGTAATAAAACACTAAATATTAAACAAAGCTTGCCAGAATCCATTAGTGAAGACCGCATTTAAATCAGTTAAACCGTTTCTGAGATTAGCGTGAACAAACGCAGAGACAAACAGACAAAAATTAAAGTTCTATTCACTAGAGTTCTAACACTAATAAATGCCCATAGTAATAGTTTTTCTGATATATCATCCATGTACACACACCGATGACGATTTTATTATAAGTATAGATATAGATTTCATGTCCTTGAGTAGGAATCGAACCCATAACCGTCACACGTCACGTTGACAGTCACACGCTCGTGCCCCTGCGCTATTGGTTTCCATCATTCATCATACGCCAAGTTACTTTAAAATATTGTTCGATTTTATTTTGAAGGCAGTCTAATATCCCTCAGAAAATAAACTTTTCTTTCTAAATTTGTTTTCTTCTTTGACATTATAAAATATTTCAGTATAAATGTAATAATAATTAAATCCCAATAAAGTGACGGTTTTCTCTTAATTAATGTTTTTTCAACGGGACCATCGAATGGAATGACTTATGCTTACTTACGGGCTACGGCTGTGAGCGTTTATAAATAACTAGAAGCCCTAACGCGGCTTCGCCCGCTAGAAGTTATATTATAATTGAATTCTTTACACTAAAATAATAATAAAATCTTTAAATAAATTTTAATTTGTGATATTCTGATGTATAAGCTACAAACGTCCATCCTTACAAGCTTCCAAATTAATAATATTAGTAAGATTACTCTTTTTGTTTCTACTTCATTGAGCTCTAAAGTTATCAATGCAGAATTAAATTTATTATTTTTTATCTACAGATTTATTAACTACTAGCTGTCCGCCCGCGGCTTCGCCCGCTTGAACTACATGATTATTCATTTAATAAACAGAATTGACTGACAACTATAATGACTTCTCATATGTTTTTTCAATACTTTAATTTTTAACCTGGCCTCCTTTATGTATCTTGAATTAATTACAACTTAAACTTAACTGTTATGATTTATGAAGGTAACCTTCACCAACAATTCAATTTTGTTTACTTTAATGTCTGTACTATAAACAATAGTGCTTTAAAAATAAATATATTTTTATCAACAGTCAGTTAACCAAGACGTTTGGAATGTCATTCTTTAGCCAAAAATCTTACCAGCGCCATTCAGAAAATGATTTTTTATGCGCAGCGCCATCTATTGGGCTTAAAGTTAAACTGTAACTAAATATATAATTATATTCATCAAAAACGACGTTTTACTAAATATATGCAGTTAAAAATATAAATTTATTATAAACAATTATACATTTATTATAAGTATAGATATAAACTGCTATATAACTTTCGCAGGCAAACTAATGCTTTATGAACTCAAATGACGATATTTTATTTAATAAACCGATTTTGATGGAACAAAATTTAAATGCTATTCTGAGTTAAGACAAAACAATTGGTGAAAGTTTTAAGTAAATCGGTTCAGTACTTTCGGAGATTTACGTGGTCATACGTACAGGCAGACAGACAGAAAAGAAATTCACAAAAAATATTTTTGCTTTCTATTATTCTTTTTAATGGTTCCTCTATCCATTTCAGTTAAATGCTAATGAGTTACTAAATGTACAGACAAAATATTTTTACTGTTTTATTATATATAGAGATAATTTATAAAAATAATATTATCGCATGTAAACTATCACTAGTGATACTAATCACGTAATTAGTTTTTTTTTAATATGGTAGTAAGTCTCAAGGTAATTAATATATTACATAATCTTTTTAGGTATCTAATATGACAAGTATTAACAAAACAAAGTTTAGATTTCATCAAACCCTCACATTCTGCGAAAATCTCGTAAATTGAAATTCAAATATTGGCTCGTACGCTTGAATATAGACAAAAGAATTTGTTTTTTAAGGTCAAATATAGTGCATTCTATAAACAATAGCAAAACATGGACGGTTTCTTTATATTCATTCGTAACTTCAGATACAGAACAACATTTGTATCCAAATATTAACTGATGAATGTGCATAATACTTAAAGATGCGTCTCTAAATCAGCTTCACACTCTGTACCTCGCACCCACCAGGGTAGGCACTAGGCAGGGGAAACCTAGTTTTTTTTAATACACTCCGATCCCCACTTTCCGCCGAATTCTGAAGACGTTGCGTGTTGAGTGGCGCCACTCAACGCCGCGCTTATGCTTCTACACCAGAGTGAAGAAATAGAAATCTCCTCGAGTGGGGATCGAACCCACAAGCAGTCGCGTTTACAGTCACACTTTTTGTCCCTTTTCCACGACTGACTTCTAAAATAATTGTTTTTAAATAATACATAATACAATGTAGGTATTATTTAAGAATAAAGCAGGACCTCAACCACGACTTCACAGAAATTTTACGAACTGCTTGATGGAGCAAGGAGAGCTGTCTAAATAATGCCTGAATCATTTTCTATTTCGCTTGCTTATTATTATGAACTTTCATATATACACTTAAAATTCATATAGATGTTGTACAAAAACTAATTTTATTATTTCATATTGCATTCTATTTTAAACTTCTAAATAAACATTATTACAGTTACTTTGTAATTCAAAATGTAAACAGGATAAAATATGTACGGAACGAGAGAGTTTGCTATTTTACATATAAGAGTTACCCGTATGTGCTCCTATAGTTTAGAAACTAGTGGCGAATAGTGACAATAAAAAAACCTAAGTGCGAGTCGGACTAGATCGCCGAGGATTCCGTATACATTTCAATTTTGAGGTCAATGGGTCATGGGCATCTTTTAAAAGTTGACTTGAGATTTGGTAAAAAAATAACTACAAATTTTGTTTGTTCTTAATGGTTTATTTATGTGATATATTTTTTTTTTATTTTTCTTTCGCTTGTAGGTACTATAAGTTTCTATTTCTTGCGTAGTTTTAAAATTCTAGGACAACGGGAAAGTACTGTATAGGTTTTGATTACGCAACAAATTTCGTACAATACCTATGCGGCAAAATCGAAATAAACAAAGTACCGTGTCCTTTAATTGCGGTCATTTTGAAGTTTAATATTTACTGTGCTCCAAGGGACTGAAGATATTAATTTCAGATTGTTATCTCCAAGAGTACTGTAGAATAAGGATCTTGGCAGACGGACATACAGACAGACAGACGGGCGGACAGATGACGGACAACAAAGTGAACCTATAAGGGTTCCGTTTTTTTCTGAGGTAGAACCCTAAAAAACCACCAACCAACCATTGGTTAGGTAACTATTAGTTCAATTTCTCATACAAATAGTTAATAGCTTAACCGTAAGACAAACGCACACAAGTTTGTGTATCCCGGACTAAGTTTCAACCAAAACGCTACTCACATCTTTGTGCCCTCACATGACACAGTGTGTCAAAATAGTCTAAAGAATAAGAGCAGGGTAATGTGCTACCTATAAAGGCTCCTTTAGATGATGATATAGTTGTAATAGATTAGATGAGTCTAAGTATACATTATAAGTCCAATGTGCTTTAATTACTGTATTTTTTCAACTGAGAACTATCTTTGTACAGATATGTTCGTGTAAATGTTGTTTTTTCTTTATTTTTCGGGGCTAATTTTGTTATAAGTAAAATTTCTGGAGTAGGCACCAGACTATTCTGAGGTGTTAAGTTCTTAGAAATAGCAGGTCCGAATTTGTTATTCAATTAGCCATAAAATATAACTTAAAAGCAGATACGTTTTTGGAAATATATTGTAAAAGATAAGCTGTAATTTTCTTTTCCAAAAATAGTGTATACGAAGGCTATAAATAGCGTACCCTCTTCTCTGCCCACCCGTTGTTGCTGTAAAGGCCAATAGGACTAACAGTATTAACCTCATGATCGAAAAATACCGTTAGCCCCGAACCTAGATCTGGGCAATTGCCAATAACCAGCCTAGACAAGATTCGGTGAGCGATAGTATTTATAAATTAATTGTAATATATTGCCTTTGTCAATATTATAAAAATCTTTTAGAATCATATTACCTTATTAACGGAATATGTTAGTAGGTACAGTAAGTTTCTAGATCGAGTTTCGAAATCAACAGTCAACACTGATTTACGCCTATGATGCGATAGTGGGGAGGGGGTAGTACGGAATAAGGGAGGGGGAGTGTTCAGCCTCCACGTGGATGGCCTAGGTGCTTGCTATTAGTTAGTGCGTAACCGTCCCCGCCCGACCCCCACCTTATATACTCTGCACCCCTTTATAGTGCATCTATTTATTGCCTCGTATATATCGTGTTTTGCACGTGAATATCGAGAATTATATATTAAGATAGTGTTTACTATTTATTCGCTGAACTTACGTAAAGATATTTGCCAAGATAAGAGAAATAAATATCTAAATATTATGAATAAACTTTTTTCTTGGGCATAGTATTAAAAAAAAATAATACTACAGTATAAAAAAATTATATAAGTACCTACTCTTACTACCTTATTTTATTTTCTCGTAACAGAGAAACTGATAATAAAATATTGCAATATACATTATAATATGTAATTTGCTATATTTTTCGATGATCGACGATTGGGAGAAAGAAGCCTGTTTAGCCGTGGGCGTCGAATGACTAATATGGTGATGATAATGATGATGATGATGATAATAATGGATTCAGTCGCGCCCACTAAGGGTTCCGTACTAATTTCATTGTTGTAGGTCAACGTGAATTATAACTTTGCGACACTTCAAAATCTCTATTTTCTCATTTCTTGACAAATTTCATAATTGTAGATCCATGGGAAGTCCGCCGAATTCTGAAGGCATTGCGTGTTAAGTGACGGAGCTCAACGCCGCGCTTAGCCTCGTTACCAGAGCGAGAAAATGAAATAAATGTTTCACTTCCTTGAGAGGGAATCGAACCCACAATCTGTCGCGTTTACAGTCGCACGCTTGTGCCCCTGAGTTACGACTGGCCTTTTAAGTTTCTTAAGAGAGTTATGGCACCTATTTAAATACAATGCAATAAGTACTTTAATACATCTTATATTGATAAATAGCATAACAATATTTCTGATATTACCCTCCTGTGGTTCTATCGTTTTTTTTTATGTTTGTCCTTCGGTTTCTTGGTCATTTATGGACCGATTTTAAAAATCCACAAAAATAATGGTAGGTAAAATTACCGTCAATAATTTTATTTATTATTTTTCAATTTTTTTTTATTTCTAAGTAATTAAAATATTTTTTTGTAAAATTTAGTTTACTTTAAGTTTGTGTAAACAAGTATAGTTTTGAAATCGGTTTCTATTAATATTTTTTTATTATTTAGCACCACCACTTTTGTAAATTGGTTCTATAGTTATTGGTGCGTATTTATATTTCATATAATATCAAATAAATTATTTCGTCAAGGAAATTTCCCAGTTCCCCGGGTAAATGAAACGGTCGTTGATCCATCACGTTTGTGGAGACCGCCGAGCTGTGGCGGGGAGGCGAACCACCGACGTACAGTCGCGCCGCTGACACAATTACGTGTGGAGTAGACTGTAGACTGAAATCGTCGTTTCATATTTCCGCTTTCCTATTACGACAAACCTGAATGTTACTTTTATGCAATTTATAGATATTTAAAAGACATAATTTAAAAAAATAAAAATAAATCAGCTTCACGCTGTATCCCGCACACAGCATGGTAGGCAGAGGGAACCTAGTGTTAAGACACTCCGTTCCCCACTTTCTGCCGAATTCTGGAGGCATTGCGTGTTGAGTGGCAGAACTCAATGCAGTCACTTTGTGCCACTGCTCCGCGACTGGCCTCCAGAAGAAGATACAATTCGATATTATTTATATAATTTAAGTGCAAATTATTAAGCAAGTTTACTTGCAAAGTCTTATGTACCTACCCTACAGGTTGTCAATGGATAAAATAAAAAATATCAGCTTAGTACTTTTATAAGTACTAAGCTGATATTTTTTAATTATTTTTAATAGCCTAATGGCTAGTGTACTAGATTTTTTATAGGTACGTTGTAATATGTAGACTGTAGTCTGCTTCTGATCTGAAGATCATCACTGCTATTTTTTACATCACCTTGCATGTAAAAACATTTAAAAGTTGTAAAAATAATTGTTTTTCTATACATACAAAAAAATACGACTATAAAATATGGGAACAAAATAATTAATTTAAAATCGATAGAAACCTCTTGATAAAAATGAGCCTCCAGCACACTAAGCTAAACAACTAGGGTTTAAGGTTTCATTAAAAATACAAAGGCAGCATTTGAGGCATTAAGCGCTTGGTAAGCATCGGATCTCCATTTCCTAGTAACGTAGTATTCGTTGCTTATGGTTTCTAGCTGTCGCCACGCCCATCCCCGCCACTACCGACGATCCTAGTGACCTAATTTTATGCCATAATAAAAGACACTTACTCTGACTAGAAAATCTAAACCTGGACGCGAATATTAACAATACCAAAATTTATATATAAAAAAAATCAATAACAAAATAATTTTTATTCTGTTAAATTTTAAATATTATCCAACTTTTAACAAAAACTACAAACGTACCGTTTTAAAGTTTCTCATATTCTTTTCTTTATTACAATAGCGTTATTTATATTTCAATATTTTTTATTTTACACATTTTTATTTAGTTATTTACAAGTTTTTAATTAGTTTCGTCTGTCCCGTTGTTTGATGAACTAGTTTTGTAATAAAATCTTTTCAACTACCAACTTCTGGTCACCGACTGAGCTAAAAAAAATACATGGCACTGGTCTGATGATGGAACGGAAGGTGGCCATTGGAACTCGGTAAGTAAGCGACACAAGCGCGTCGAGTTTGATTCGTCTACGGTAGAATGTTTTTGCTGGTGTTTTCGTGGACATAAATATGCGACCCGATTACCAAGGGCACAAGAGTGATATTTTGATGGAACATTACAAAGAAAATTTAGCATAATAATAGTAAACACTTTTATTTATGTTATATAATAATTATTTATATTAAGAGTGAACTGAAAATATACAACAAGTGAATGAAGTGGTATACTTGGGAAGTATGTTCAGTAGAGATGGAAGATACAAGATGGATATGAAGAGGCGTATTGCTGCCGGTAATAAGGTTAACGGAGCCTTAGCTGCATTGATGAGACAGCGAAACGTCAGCACAGCTGCGCGTCTGGCCGTACACAATGCAGTTTTGGTACCGACTCTGTTATACGGCAGCGAAACGTGGGTATTACAGAAGAAGAATGAAAGAAAGATGAATGCTGTGGAGATGCGATCTCTTCATATGATGACATGCGGAGTCAGCTTAGCTGATCGAATCCGCAATAAAGAGGTACACAGAATGGCAGGTACTAGCGAGGATGTCACGGTGAGAATGAAGAAGAACGTGATCAGCTTGTTTGGACACGTCGAACGAATGAGTGATGAAAGAATGGCAAAAAAAATATGATGGAAAAGTGAGCGCTAAGAGATGTAGGGGAAGACCTCGGTTGACCTTCGAAAACACAGTGCCAAAGATACTGGAGGAAGGTCACGTAAAAAGCATGAGGACCCCCGGACGGCACGTATGAAGAGGTTGATGACAGTGGACGAGGCGAAAGAGGTAACTAAAAAAGTGAAAAAGTGAAGAAGTAGACTAAGGCCAGTCGTGACGTGGCAGCGGCATGAGGTGTGACTGTAAAATCGACTGGTTGTGGGTTTGATCCCACTCGAGGTGATGAAATATTTACCTACATTTATATTTCCATTTCTTCGCTCAGGTGTTAAGGTTAAGTGCGGCGCCACTGCCACTCAACACGCAGAATTCGGCATTCGGAATTCGGCAGAAAGTGGGGAACAGAGTGTCTTAACACTAAGTTCCCTCTGCCTACCCTAAAATATATATTTTTTAAAAGATAAAAAAAAGTAGACGAAGAAGGATATATATGTATATAAATATTGTATTTGAGTATTATGTAATTAACCGTCAGATTTAGAGATCTAGGGCATGAAGATGAACCATATGTAGATGAATGTAATGTATGTATGTAATCTGACGCGCTTGAGTATTTCAAAATGACGATTTTTATTTTGCAACTATGGCTGCGAATTTGTGTCACATCCAAACCGTCAGATTATTGTATAAGAGCTATTTTCAAATATTAGGCTATTTTCACTTATCATCCCCCTAGAAAATCTGACGCGCTCGATCATTATTTTTTTTTAATTTTTAACCTTTATCTCCAACATGGAAACAATCAGATTAATATACTTACATTTTTAAGAATACATAGGACATGGATGAGACCAATATCTGACGCGCTCGAGTATGTCCATGCATCAGTTTTTTTTACATTTTTGAAAATCTATCCATATAAAAAAAAGGTACAAAAAAAACAAAAATACTACTAAAGGTTAAACAACTTTGAACTTTGCCGCCAATACCTACTACTTGATTTCAGTTTCCCTTTGATAGGTTTATGCCTTTTAAAGGCCCTTTTATTTTACAACGATAATTTTATTATTTATTTTGTTTGAAAAAATCACTTTTTCATTTTTGAATTGTATTAATTAGACTTTTATAGAGTAATTAAAATCTGCAAATAAAAATTCTAAAAGACCAACTAGAGTACGGCTAGCTCGGACCACGCGTACCAAAGTCTTCTTTCTTATCTGTTGTTGACACGTTCCACGGTAGGAAAGCCAAGGTCAGGGCTTTTCTAGCTCGGCCTCTAAAAGCTCGGTGACGCTGTAGAGGCCATGAGGGCCCCGCTGGCCCTAATGTACATACTGCTCAATAGAAAATAGAAATGTAGCTGTCACTAGTCATTGTCAACAGACACTTAATTGGAAGTAGTGATCGTCAAGAGTTTTATGTTTATATTTTCTATAATATCCATACCTATATTATAAATTCGAAAGTAACTCTGTCTGTCTGTCTGTCTGTCTGTCTTTTACGCAATCAGGGCCAAACCGCTAATTCAATTGTGATAAAATACTCATATCATATAGGGTCTTCGGATGAACATAGGTTACTTTTTTTTCTCATATTTGTAATATTGTCGATATAAATTAATATATTAAAATAATTTTTAATTTGACAGGTACTTTATTCCGCCATGTTAATAACAACCGACCGTTGCTAAGCAACGGTTTGCAAAGTTTGTTTGTTGTTTTAAGAAAACGTCACCCAAAATGAGCTTAACGCATACATGGCGTGCGCCGACTCAACTTTATGAGATACATAAAAACAATATTTTACATAAATATTGTTCTTTAAATAATGTTTAAAAAAAATCCGCGATTCACATACAATGTTTATCTCTGAAGGTTGAGCAAAAGTTACCATTTTAATTAATTTACTTTATATTTATCGGGTTTTTGTTGTATGCATTTTCTATAATTTGACATTGATCCTTATGAAAATTAATATAATAGTCACTTTTAGCATTTCATCTAGATCGAAATTATAGTTTACGGTATAACATTCTAATAAATAATTAAGGAGATGTCACTGATTCGAAATGAGCTAGCCTACGGGCGGCATAGTATGACCGACGCTAACGGGCAGATGACTTTGACTGTTTTGTAAATCTTCATACATTTTCGAACTACTGTAAATTTTTATGTAATTATTTGTTGTTTATAATTAATTTATACTTTTCTTTGGTTCTCTTTTTTCTTGGTGTGGTGGCAACTTTGGTCCTACGCGACATTGTCCGCTATTTTTTATTTAATGTTTTTATTTAATTTTTATTTAATGTGTTTGGTTATCTCAGTTCGGTTATCTATAGCGATGTACTTAATATATCGTGAGGCCAGTCGTGGCGCAGCGGCACGAGGTGTGACTGTAAAACCGACTGGTTGTGGGTTCGATCCCCACTCGAGGAGATGAAATATTTACTTAAATTTATATTTCCATTTCTTCGCTCTGGTGTCGAGGTTAAGCGCGGCGTTGAGTTCTGCCACTCAACACGCAATACATCCAGATTTCGGCAGAAAGTGGGGAACGGAGTGTCTTAACATTAGGTTCCCTCTGCCTACCCTGCTGTGTGCTGGATACAGCGTGAAGCTGATTTTAATATATCATAATTTTAATTATTTGAGATTTTATTTGAAATTGCTCGCAAAAAATTTTAATATATAGAAAAATGTTTAGTTAGAGTAGGTATCTATATACGCGCACACGGAAAACTTTATAATGTAATTTTTTTAATATTTATAATTTGTATATATGTACTTTTTCTAATATTCATAATTTCCTGTAGTTACTTTTATTTCTTTTGTTTGTTCATTTCAACTACTTACTCGGATATTTTTTCTAACAATAGGTGTCCCCTTATTATTCTTTTTTTACTTATTTTGATTATCTAGGCTTATATTTTCCTACTAATTTTATTGAAAACCTAAGATAATATCATAAATATATTTAATAAATATTAATACAGTTCAAGCGGGCGGTTTATTCCATTCGAGGAAATAAAATAATAAAAATTATTATATTATGAAAACTATTATATTTCCATTTCTTCGCTCTGGTAACGAGGCAAAGCGCGTCGTTGAATTCCCATACTTGACATGCATTGCCTCTTCGGCGAAAACTGGAAAGTGATTCCTCTATTTGTTATGTTATGTACGGAATACTGATAGCTGAAAAATAAATAAAGAAATATAAAAGTCACATATGGTTATTTCATATAGATCGAAATAGTAGTTTACAGTACATAATTTAAATAAATACTTTAGAAGATATCATAGATTCAAAATTATCTACAGCCTCCTTGGGCTGCACGGTGTGCGGGGGCGCGGGGATGCGGGGGATTGCTCACGGGATGACGGACCCAAACGGGCAGACACGTGAGGGCAGACGTCGTTAACGGTTGTGTCAAATTTCGTAAATTTTAAATTATTCTGTGTTTGTCATTAATTCATATTGTTGTTTAGTACTCTTCACTTATTCGGATAGTAGATTAGTTCGGTTTTTTTTTATTTCTTGGTTAGGTTAAATGTTTTGTTTTGTATGATACTTCGTGTTATTTTTAATTTGATCATATGAAATATTTATTTTAAGTTGATAATTTCGCTGGTATTGTTTTTTTTTCGTTCGTTTCCTTATTATTCTTTTCTTTATATTAAATAGTTAGGTATTTTTTCTAATATTAAGTATTTTCCTTAGTTTTACTTATTTTCTTTATTCATTCTAATTATTGAGGGTTTTTTTCTAATATTAAGACATTTATTTCTCTTAGTTATTATTTTTTCGTTTTAATTTAAATATTTAGGTTATATTTCGTGACTTTATAAAATATAAACTTGAGAACTTTATATTTTCAATAAAATTAAAAACAATTTTACAGTTTTATTATTCAAGAAAGAACGTATCATAATTGAAAAGTTGAAGAATTGGTATTATAATTATTTTTTGTGGAATAGGTTCTTATTTTGTCAATTTTATTAATTTATCTATTTATTTCAACTTTCACGATTTTTTCATTAGGTTATTTTTTTTGTTTTGTATGATACTTCGCGTTATTTTTAATTTGATCATAAGAAATATTTATTTTAAGTTAATAATTCAGGTGGTTTTGTTTTTTTTTCGTTCGTTTCCTTATTATTCTTTCCTTTATATTAAATAGTTAGGTATTGTTTCTAAGATTAAGAATTTTCCTTAGTTTTACTTATTTTCTTTATTCTTTCTAATTACTGAGGTCTTTTTCTAATATTAAAACATTTATTTCTATTACTTATTATTTTTTCGATTTCATTTAAGTATTTAGGTTATATTTCGTGACTTTACAAAATATAAACTTAAGAACTTTATATTTTCAATAAAATTGAAAACAATTTCACAGTTTTATTGTTCAGGAAAGAACATAACATAATTGAAAGGTTGAAGAACTGGTATTATAATATTTTTTTTCTGGAATAGGTCCTTATTTTGTTAATTTTATTAATTTATCGATTTATTTCAACTTTTAATTCGATTTTAACGTAAGGGTTTTTTTGTTTTAGCACATAATCTTTTGTCAATTTTGGTTATTTAGGTAGGTATTCAATTGCTTGCAGTTACAATTATTGGATATATTTTCGTTGTTTTTGAAGTACTAACTTGATTATTTGTTTGGTTTAAAAAAATGCCCGGTAAACGTAAATCTGGTTTATCGCGTAATTTAAAAAGAGTTCGACATGCAAAATTAGCTCGGCTCCAAGAATCTCTCGAGGAGTCTCAAGAGCGACGGACTCAAGATGCACAGCGTCACGCATCTCAAAGAAATTCGGAAACTTTAGAACAATCTACAGTCCGGCGGTCCATTGACATTTAGATTCTGATCGTCATAAATTAGTAAGATCTACTGAAACGTTAGATCAGTCACAAACGCGGCGAAATTTAGATTCAGATCATCATAGATTAGTGAGATCTAATGAAACATTACAGCAGTCACAAATACGTCGGAATTTAGATTCTGACCGCCATAGATCAGTAAGATCTATTGAAAGCTTAGAGCAATCACAAACACGACGAAATTTAGATTTAGGCCGCCATAGGTTAGTTAGATCTACAGAAACATTAGAGCAATCTCAAACACGTCGGAATTTAGATTCTGACCGCCATAGATCAGTAAGATCTACAGAAACATTAGAACAGTCACAAACACGTCGAAATTTAGATTTAGGCCGCCATAGGTTAGTTAGATCTACAGAAACATTAGAGCAGTCACAAACACGTCGGAATTTAGATGTCCAGCGTTATGCATCTCGTATCGCTGCTGAGACCCCTGCAGCATCACAAGCAAGGCGTCTTATAGTCGCCGACCAACAGACTGAGAGACGACATGCTTTTACTCTTAGCACATGGAAAGCATTTAATGAAGCTGCATTTGATTATTGTCCATTGAAAGACTATGTCAACCATTCATTAGTGACATTAGGAAGAATGAATAAAAAATGTACACATTGCAACGCTTTAAAATGGAAAGAAGAAACTCCTGGTATGTGCTGTTCTGGTGGTAAAGTTACTCTTCCATCTCTTGGTGAGCCAGAAGAGCCCCTTAAAAGCTTGCTGCTGTACGAAACATTGGAGTCAAAAAGATTTCTGAATAAAATTAGGAAATATAACTCATGTTTTCAAATGACTTCATTTGGTGTAGACAATGAAGTTGTTATGCCAGGTTTTTCGCCAACTTTTAACATCCAAGGGCAAATTTATCATAGAATTGGTTCTTTGCTTCCGCCAAAAAATAATCAACATAAATTTTTGCAAATTTACTTCATGGGCGATGAAATCATTGAAACAGACCGTAGGTGTCAAAATATTCAAGGAGTAGAAAATGCCACTGTTCTGAAAATTCAGCGAATGTTACAAGAACATAATCGACTTATAATTACTTTTAAAACCGCTCTGGAAAGACTGCCAGGAGAAGATTATAAGTTAATTATGCATCCAGATCGTACACCAAATGGGCAACACGAGAGACGATACAATGCACCTTTGATCAATGAAGTTGCAGCAATGGTTACAGGTGAACAGTTTGCAACACGTGACATCATAATACATACCCGTGATGACAAACTAACGAGGGTGCCAGATACACATAAATATTATGACGCACTTCAATATCCGATCATTTTTAGTAAGGGCCAAGAAGGATATCATTTTCAAATATCGCAAGTAAACCCTGTTACGGGTATTTCCATACCGAATAAAAAGGTATCCTGTATGGATTTCTATGCATACTATATGATGATAAGAGAAAATGATTTTAATGTCTTGCATCGATGTAAACAATTAGCCAATCAATTTTACGTCGATATGTATGTGAAAACTGAAAGTGAACGATTACGATTCATCTCCTTAAACCAATCCAAGTTGAGGGCAGAAAGTTACATTCACCTTCAGGACGCTATCGCCAATGACGCAAATGTCAATGCAAATAATATAGGCAAAATGGTAATTTTACCGTCCTCTTTTATAAATAGTCCAAGATATCTGCACGAGTATACTCAAGATGCGTTTGCCTATGTGCGTACGTATGGTCGTCCAGATTTATTCATAACTTTTACATGTAACCCAACATGGAACGAGATAGTAGATGAGTGTTTACCAGGACAGACTGCAATTGACAGACATGATATTGTTGCAAGGGTTTTCAGATTAAAAGTAAAAAAACTTATGTCTACTATGATCAAGGGAAATATATATGGGGAAGTCCGATGTTTTATGTATTCCATAGAATGGCAAAAACGTGGCTTACCGCACGTCCACATTTTAATATGGTTGAATAATAAGTTAAGACCTGAACAGATAGACAACATTATTTGCGCAGAAATACCTGATCCGACATATGACAAGGCTTTATACGATATCATTCTTAAGAACATGATTCACGGTCCATGTGGCTCTTTAAACCCTTATTCCCCTTGCATGAAAGATGGAAAATGCACAAAAAGCTTTCCACGTCAGCTTCTAAAAGACACAGTACATAATGAAAACGGGTATCCCTTATACCGTCGTCGGTCGCAAGATGATGGAGGTCAGATAGCGATAATAAAATTAAGAAACGGTAGTAATATTAATGTTGATAACAGGTGGGTAGTACCTTACTCCCCAATTTTGTCCAAATTATTTAATGCCCATATCAACGTAGAGGCTTGCAGTTCCGTGCGGGCTATAAAATATATATGTAAATATATAAATAAAGGAAGTGATCAAGCAATTTTCAATTTCAAAAATACAGATCCCACCAATCTTATTGATGAGGTACACACATACCAGTCCGGTCGGTATGTCAGCACCAATGAGGCAGTTTGGCGGCTTTTGCGTTTTCCTCTACATGAAAGGCATCCCACTGTAACACACCTAAATGTACATTTAGAAAATGGTGAAAGAGTATACTTTAACGAAGATAACTTCCAAGATCGAATTAAAAGCCCGCCAAAAACGACTCTTACCGCCTTTTTTTGACCTTTGCACTAAAGACGATTTTGCTAAAACTCTTCTGTACGTGGACGTCCCAAGATATTATACTTGGAATTCCTCCAAAAAGGAATGGAAACGCCGAGTCCAAGGAATTCCTGTTGTAAATTGACCAGGCATTAAATCTGGAGACGCTTTAGGCAGAGTCTATACTGTACATGTCAGCAATATGGAGTGTTTGTGTTTAAGAATGTTATTACATATTGTAAGAGGACCTACTTCATTTGCGGATCTTAAAAAACACAAAGATCAGGTGCTTTCAACGTTCAGGGAAGTGTGTGAGGCAAAAGGGTTATTACAAAATGATAATCATTGGGATGAAACCTTAGAAGAGGCCATACTATGTAGATCAGCTCGCAAACTTAGAGAACTATTTTCCATATTAATAGCAACCTGTGGGCTCTCAAATCCGCAAAGAATGTGGGATAAATATAAAAATAATATGGCTGAAGACATATTACACAGATTCTCCGAAATTAATGGCACGTATAATGATTATGTCTACAACGAAGCCCTGATAAAAGTAGAAGACCAAGTAATTTTAATAACTGGAAAATATTTGTCCGAGTTTGGATTAACTAGACCAACTCGAAATGGAGATGTTAGTAATGACCTGATACGAGAAATGAGTTATGATACAATTATATTACAACACCAACTCACTGAAAACATTCCAAATTTGAATCCAGAACAAAAAATAGTATTCCAGAAAGTTTTACAAAACGTTAAAAATGGTGAAGGCGGGTTATTTTTCTTAGATGCTCCAGGCGGAACTGGCAAGACCTTTCTTTTAAATTTACTTTTGGCCCAAATTAGGTACGATAGAGGAGTTGCCGTTGCAGTAGCATCATCCGGTATAGCTGCTACATTACTTGACGGTGGCCGCACAGCGCACTCGGTATTAAAATTACCGTTGAACTTAGCTCATGAAGAATCACCAATCTGCAATATTAGTAAAAATAGTGATCGTGCAATAATGTTGAAAAAATGTAAGTTGTTGGTTTGGGATGAGTGCACCATGTCTCATAAAAAGGCGATTGAGGCTCTAAATCGGACTTTGATGGATATAAAAAATAGCCCAACCATGTTTGGAGGAATGACCATATTGCTAGCAGGAGATTTCAGGCAAACTTTGCCAGTAATAACAAAAGGCACACCTGCTGATACAATCAATGCCTGTTTAAAAACATCAACTTTGTGGCAACATGTAAAAAAATATAGCTTAAAAATAAATATGCGAGTACACCTACACAATGACACTAAATCAGGATATTATGCTGAAGCTCTCCTTAAAATTGGTGATGATCGTGAATACAAAGATCATAATGGCATGATCACATTACAACCAAATTTCTGCAATGTGGTTCATAGTACTGATGAATTAGTAAGCGAAGTTTACCCTGACTTACAAAAAAATGTAAAGAATGCAGATTGGCTATGTGCAAGAGCAATTTTAGCGCCAACAAATGAAATTGTACAAAAAATTAATGAAAAAATTATGTCACAAATCGAAGGAGATGATGTGCAATATCTGTCTGTTGATACTGTGATGGATCCTAACGAGAACACTACATATCCAACAGAATTTCTTAACTCTCTAAATTTATCAGGAGTGCCTTCTCATAAATTAAAATTAAAAACGGGGGTTCCAGTACTTTTAATGAGAAATCTCGATGCACCTAAATTGTGCAATGGAACACGTTTGCAAATTGCGCACCTTGGACAAAATATAATCACGGCTAATATAATTAGTGGCAAGTTTAAAGGAGATAGTGTTTTAATACCCCGTATACCAATCATACCTACGGACTTGCCTTTTCAATTTAAAAGGTTACAATTTCCTTTACAACTTGCTTTTGGAATCACCATTAACAAAGCTCAGGGACAAACACTTAAGATAGCTGGCATTCATTTGGAAAAACAATGTTTCTCACACGGCCAGCTATATGTGGCTTGCTCACGCGTGTCAAGTCCACAAAATCTATTTATTTTTGCAAATAACGGAAAGACGAAAAATATTGTTTACCAAGTAGTATTAAATTAATTTAAGATTCTGTTGTGTCCGTCTGACGGCAGTATAACTTAGAAACATATATTTTTTGGATAACTCCCTTACACGTAAAGTGGGGTCGTATTTTTTTCTCCTTCTATAGTGGTACAAACAAACAAATGTGGTTGAATATATATTTAAGAAAATTATAGATTTATTAAAACACGTTTCCGCTTAAGTAATACGCTTGAGCAATATAAGGCCCGCTGCCCTTTGCTATTGTTTATAGGTGTGTGAAAAACAATCACGATAGCATAATAAACATAACGAAATTAAAAGTGTGAATTCTTCAAATGGAACTCTTTCGATTTGTGACATAATTAAAAGGAAAATTTACAGCTTAGTAGTCTTTACACATATACGACTAATATTCGATCAGGTTGTAAAATGTTTTAAAAAAATGTGTAATTAAATCAGCCAACATTCTGAATATCCGAAGACAAGTTAGGTGTAAAAGCTATAATAAATAAATATTCGTATTGTTCAAGCGGGCGAAGCCGCACGGGTCCGCTAGTTTAAATATATATTGGTATGTGCTTTATACATGTAAACTAAGCAACTAATAATAACATAAGAAGGCCGATGGAAGTAGATAGAAAGAGATTTTTTGCTTCACACAGAAAATAATTATCATATGATTTTACTATCAATCGATATTTCATTTCTTACACTTTCGGGTGTTACAATAACGCATAAATAACGAATGTTGTAGCGAAAAAATGAACTTTCAGTATGAAGTATTTTGTTGATGCGACGCAGCTTTTTTAACACCTGGTCGGGTATCAACGTGCCACCGCTCACACGCGCACACGGTACGTGATCTCGGTAATGAGATGTCACTGCCTTCACCAGGCGTTAGTTGGTTGGTGGGAATGAGAAAATATTATAAAAAATAAATTTGATTTATGTTTCGATACCATACATATTATTACAATACAACTGCTGTCTATATGTCGTACTATCTCGCTGTAAGTACTTATATTGGCTCAGTTTGTTTGGGGCATGTTTTGATTTAGCAGTAATTTTGACCAAAACACCAAGTCGTCGTAGCGCAGCGGTAGATCGTGTCTGTAAATGTGACGGTTGTTTGTTCGATTCACATTCGGGGGATTGAATTATTTTCGTTTGCTCGCTTTGGTAATAAGAGAAACCGCGGCGTTGAGAGCCAGCAATGAACACGCAACCGTAGTTGGGTGTTGCACCAGAGAAACTACGGAAACCAGAGACTCAACCAAGCAAACTCTTCAGTTTCTTCGAGGCCAACTTGGCCTTGCTTTCTAGATGATCGCGATACTGTCAGTCACTCGAAACATTAATTCCCAATATATTGGTACTGGGCGCGGGTATAAGGGGAGTGTTTTGAAAGACTGGCGATACGACTTATGGGATTTTTTTAGTCAATGCGCAAACTTGTGTATTCAGGGGGTTGAATTGAACCAAGTTCCTTTTACCCCATGAGGAGACATTCTCGAGGGATGCCTCAACAGAAGACACAAGTTTATTTCGGCACTGGTCGACGTTTTCCCGAGAAAGTCTTGCGCGGCCGGAGCTCCTTTGCTTTCAATAGCCGCAGCCCAGCGGTAGGTTAGGTAAAACAGAAGATCACCGGTTGAGCGACCATGACGGAAGCCATATTGACTGTCATTAATCAATCGGTGATCCTCCAGATAAACCAAGAGCTGGCTACTGATAATGCTCTCCATCATTCAATCTCTTCTTTCGCGAGCAGGGAGGTGATAGCAATAGGCCTTTAGTTAGATGGATCGGAACCATCACTTTTCTTCAGGATCGGGTATCCACCCGCTAGAAGTTAAGAGCGCTATTCCATGAATCTGGGACTACGCCAACTCAGTAAAAGATTTTCCTAAGGAACTCGTGATAACTTTGAATTACTGAGAGGTTCGAATTATCGCTGTCGACTGTAATAGTCGACTGTATATATATTTTTTTTATTAAAAAGGAGGGAAACGAGTCGAATGATAATCGTTACCTTCCCCACCATGACACTTCCAACATCCGTTAAAAATGTATGTTGTAATGTTCGATTGTATCTTAATAATATCTATATATATAAAAAAGGACTTGTGCTGACTGACTGAGGTAAGACGCACGCAGAGCCGTAACCGCTGATTGTAGAAACATGAAATTTGGGCAGATGTTTATTTTCATATTCTGGACATCCACTAAGAAGGGAATTTGAAAAATTTTAATCCTAAAGGGGTGAAATAAGAGTTGAAAGTTTGTATGGAAAAAAAAATTAATCTGTACCGATTTTTATAAAATTTGAAATTCAGACTCTTAAAAATATTTAATTGAATACGTGTTTCATGGTTTTTAAGAATTCACCCCTTAAGGGCTCAAATAAGGGGTTGAAAGTTTATATGGAAAAATCTTTAAATTGCCACCGATTTTTATAAAAATTTAAATTCAGACTGTTAAAAATATTTTATTGAACACGTGTTTCGTGGTTTTTTTTAGAATTCACTCCTAATAAGCTGGCGAAGCCGCGCGCGCCCTCTAGT
>JAATLQ010003062.1:0-14047 GCA_013421005.1 Heliconius erato x Heliconius himera | reverse complement strand
TTACTATCTTTTACCCGCGGCATGTTTATATGAAAATAACTATGAGTTGGTTTTGAGTATATGGCACATGGCACAATGTAAGTGTCCGAAGTAATTATGACTGCGAATACAGTGGTCACCTAACCCACCTAAGTGTGTAAATATTTTTTTTAGCTTCTCGCTGTATCCCGCACACAGCATAGTCCGCAGAGGCAACCTAGTGTTAAAACACACCATTTTCCATTTTCTGGAGGCATTGCTTATTGAGTGGCGGAACTCAACGCCGTGTTATGCCTTCACACAAGAATGAATGTAATGAAAATATTAAAATATTATTATTATTTAATATATATTCCTTAAGTGGGGATCGAACCACAATCACTCGCGTTTTCAGTCACATGCTTGTGCTCCTGCGCCACGCCTGGCGGCCAACACAATTAATATTATATAATAAAGCCTCCTCAAAAAGTGAACTATCCAACATAAAAGAAATCTCAATTTGAACCAGCAGGTAGTTTCTGAGATTATCGTGCTTTATTATATTACTACAGATATAGATATTAGGTACTACGCACGTCACCCGGCGCCTGCTGTCATCCGCGAGTCGTGCCGCGTCCGAGTTTACGCTCTCTTGTGTCAAAACTATCATGCCTTCTAAAATATGTATTTTATTCATAAGCGTATATAGAGATATTTTCTGGGTGGACTGTAGCTTTGAACAGATATGTTCGTGTAAATGTTTTTTTTTATTTCATGGGGCAAATTTTGTTATAAAATTCCTGGGGTGGGCACGGCCCCCTTAGCTCCCCCTCTTCCTACATCCATGATTTTATTTTTATAATTTTTAAAGGAGAACAATTCCCTTACACCATGAGCATGACCTTTACGTAGCTTGTTTAGCTGGCTCGTAGCGTTGACTTTTACAAAACTCTCTAGCTCTCTCGTTTTCGCAACATTTTGTATTGTTACTTCCACTGCTATTGATCATAGCCTCTCTCGATACAAGGACTATCCAACACAAACATATTTCCTAATAATAAGGCGATCAACCAAACAAATTGTTTAATTTTTATAATATTAGTAGCGGGCTAGCGGCCACGTGCACCGGTGCACCGGCGTTGCCTGGCGACGCGCGGGCGTCGGGGCGCCGCGTTCCCACGCCCGCGCCTCGCCGCGCCGCGCCGCCGACCGCGACCAGTCGCCGCCGGGAGCGCTCCTCTGTACGTCGCATTTGGCGCTCACTTTGCGCGCACACTGTGACAGCCGCACCCGCCGGTGTGTGCAGTTCGGCTAGCTATAGTAGATTCTGCCCAACTGTCAATAGAGAATGGACGGAGACGTGTCCCAAGGTGGCTCCGGAGACGCCTCTCCCACCTACGAAGACAGGTATGCAACGCTCCCTCCCCCGTCCCCCGCCCGACATCTTGCATTTGCCATAAGGAAATATGTGTTATGACTTAAATTATTAACCAGTCTTATTATAGCTAATTGAAGTTCTTATTGAAGCGGGGAAACTGACTGCTTTTGTTTTTTAATCGTTTTATTTATTTATACAAGATAGTTAATTATATGGTATTGTGCACTTAAAAAATATTTTATACTCGTTATGTTATACTGCTTATCAAATGCATAAACAATTATCAGATCCACCAAATGTTACAACTTAGTTATCGCATTAGTTCTCAGTTTCTTAGTACAAGTCGATTCCAAGCAGATCTTTAAATATGGGTTCAACCATGTGTTATACAGTACGTATCGTTGTAACGACGTTATATTTATACAGAGGAAACAAGTGCAAACTGCACACGAGCTTGGACTATTCTTATAGTTAAACACGCACAATTGCGTACTTCGGCCGTAAAGCCTGTTTATGATGGCTCGCACTATCTATGACCGGCTTGTTATATGCTCTTGTTCCTTGAAATGTTCAGAATGTTACATATTTTTATATCAACAGTGCTCTACACATACCGTTGCTCAGCATTTATCCGTACTTACCGTTAAATAATATTAATATACTATTTATTCTAAATGCCAATCTCCTTTATAACACACACACATACAACACCCATGCAAAAAATCAAGATTGTGCCAGTGAAAAGAAATCCTCAAATCTAAACCTGTTATTGTGGTTATTGTACTCACTCAATCATTCATAAAAATTCCTGTATTAACTTATAGTTAACGTTTAATAAAGAATTAATTCTTAATTATCATAAAGTACCTACATCCTTATTTATATCTAAAAATATATATGTTTAAAGTATTTTTTGTTATCTTTTCGTTTTATCTGCTTCTTACCTACTCTTTGATACAAAAACAACATAATACGTATGTAAATCAATATAGGTACGTCTGTAAAGTTACAACTCGAAAGGCAACTTTTATGATGTAATAGTCCGATAATTCTATAAAGACGCAACATTTTTTTTTTTTTTTAATAATTTTGTGTTGGTAATAATTTGATATGAAAAACAATCACTAATGTAATATGACGACGTTTTATGTGAATGTTATCTATCATATATTAAATCTTATCTATAAGCATTTTTATTACATTTATAGGTTGGTATTGTTTTATACCCTTTTAGTGTGCTTTATTACGCATATCAGTGTAGGATGACTAGTGCGGCTAGTGTCTTGACTGAAGGCACTCTTCTTCCCAAGAGCAGCCGCGTAGTGCTTGCACTCTCTAGGAACAGAGCGACCTCTTCCCTACCTAACCGGTGTCACTGTAAAGGCCAATAAGTCTAATAACATTGGCCTCAAGTCAGAAAAAACTGACACCGAGCGCTATTATAATAAGAATTTAAATACTTAAATTAAAATAATATGTTTACTTACCACGATAGCTGATATGTTATTGAAGTTATTCTTAAATTTGCGTCACCAAATCATAGAGCGGCTTTTAGCGATTTTTGTTGAGTTAGACATTGGTAATACTTGAATAATTTCAAGTCTTAGTAGTAGTTAAAGGTCGCCTTGAACTTAAAAGACTTGAAATTCAAGCTTTTGTATTTAAGGCTGACTAAAGTTTTAATAATTAAAATTAGCAATATTCTGTCGCTAGACAGAAATGTAACAACAATTATTAATAAATAGATTTTTCTGTCAACGTCTAACAATATTACATAGCTTAATCCCAGTCCTCATTTTTGGGCTTTCAATACATAATATAGCATAATGCAGCTTTCATACAAAATAAAAAGAAAGTAAATCGGACCAGTAGATCCAGAGATCTTAGCGTTTAAACGAACAAACAAACTCTTCCGTTTTATTATATTTATAATATATTAGTGTGCCATCATACCGGTGCGTATTAGAAGAAAAAGGATTGTTATTCTCATATTAAAGCGAAAAACTCTCGCGATTAGGCAGCAATTCGACATTACACTAAATGTATGTTAGAACCAATGTCCAGAGACCAGCACTAAAGCATGAAATTCAGCTCGCAATATTGCATCGTGTGCGAGGTTTTACACATTAAGTATCTTTGATTAGAACCGTAATCGGTTCTAATCAAAGATACTTAATGTTTCAGGTATTGTTTGTTGTTGTTCATTTGTCTTTTTTCTGTTTAAAATTAAATTAAAAAAATAAATTAGATTCACGCTGTATCCCGCACACAGCAGGGTAGGCAGAGGGAATCTATTGTTAAGACACTCCGTTCCCCACTTTCTGCCGAATTCTGGAGGCATTGCGTGTTGAGTGGCAGAACTCAACGCCGCGCTTAACCTCGACACCAGAGCGAAGAAATGGAAATATAAATTTAAGTAAATATTTCATCTCCTCGAGTGGCATTCGAACCCACAACCAGTCGGCTTTGCAGTCACACCTCGTGCCGCTGCGCCATGACCGGCCTCAACCGCTTTTTTCTGTTTAATTGGTATATATTTAAATGAAATGATAACCTATAGAATTATGTAATTATATATACTTTATATAACTATTTTTGTTTCCAAAATTATTTCACCAGTCGATCTCTATCAATCAATGTTATTATTTCCTTAATTTGCTACCTTACTTAGCAATCCTAATAAAGTTTTGGAATTTTTCTGCTTCGTAGTTTTTATGCAGTCGAGTTTTTTGTTTTAATGATAATCTGTGCCTGAACCAGTTTTTAAACCAAATTTCAAATTAAGCAAAGGTCAAAAGACACAATCATCGTTTTGGCTGCATTTTGTATAAAATTCGCCGCATAATCAAAATCTATAATAATATAATAATAAATTAAAAAAAATAATAATATAATTTAATTTTTATATTTTTTTTATTTTTATATAATATTAATTTGTCATGAAATTAGAAATTACAAATACAAAAGAAGAATATATCCGAAAAATGTAGATTTGTAGGTTTCTCAAAGAAAAAAATAATTACAAACTTATATTTGTAGTTAATTTTGTACAAAACGAGAACACACTTTACTTTTAAAGTTTGTCAACTTTTGTAAGTTGACCCGTTGACAATAGAATCCTGAAATTGGAACGGGGCCCCTGGTGGGCGAGACCGACTCGCACCTGACCGGTTTTTTATTGAAGTTTGTAATTTCTCGATTGTTATTAGAACATAGGTTTTCTGAATAAACATGTTAATATTGAGTTCTCTACGTAAATAATAAAAATGTAAAAATGATGTGTTATTTTAAGTAGATTCTGAGTCTTTAGTATTTCGAGTTATCGATGGTTAGAGGAGCGTAGGGCGTGGATGTTTTGCGGGAATTGCGCAGCTGTGCGCGCGTCACTCGCCCCGGAGAACTGTTGCGCCCGCAGAGGTCGTTGGCATCATCTTATCTAGTGCATAATATATTCAGATTGAACTTATTGTTATTATTTAGTTTTACTCTCGTAGTTCTCTACTTTGGCTCAGAATATTAATTACCTGCTGATGATCATCAGTGTGTTTGTAAACATAAAGTACTTTATCTCTATACATAATGAGACAGTAAAAATATTTTGTCTGTACATTTAGTAACTTTGACTGAAATGGATAGCGGAACACTTAAAAGAATAATAGAAAAATATTTTTTTTTAATTTCTTGTCTGTCTGTTTGTCTGTGTATCGATATGTATGGTCACATTTTTCTCTGAAAGTACTGAACCGATTTACTTTTTTAAGTTTCACCAATTGATTTGTTTTAACCCAACTTAACAATTAAAGTCTGTTTCATCAAAATCGGTTCATTAAAAAAAAAGTAATCGTCATTTGAATGAACTCAAGGCACTAGTTTGCCCGCGAATGTTATATAGCAATCGCGCTGGTAAGATTATTGGCCAAAGAATGACATTCGAAACGTCTGGGTTATATGACTGTTGATAAAAATATATATTTTTGAAGCACTATTAGACAATATTTTATACAATAAAGTAAACAAAATTGAATTGTTAGTGGATATCACCTTCATAAATCATAATAGTTAAGTTTGTCGTGATTAATTCAACACAGAAATAAAGACCGATTTGATCTTCAAAGAAATATTAAGTAAATACATAGTTAGTTAGTTAGTTTAGTTAGTTATATAGATAAGTTATCTCATGCCTTCATATATAGAGTACAGGGGAAATTTATTTAATTAACAACTGCTAATAAAAATCTTGTCTCGAACGTCTTCTATTCTTTAAAAGTCTTTTTGAATCCTAATCTTGTGTGTTTGAATAACGCAATTCTCTTGTACACTTCGTCTTCGAGATCACAAAATACTTATTAAAGACTTGTTAGTATTTTTAGGATTCCGTAACAGAAAAAAGGAACCCTTAGAAGATCATACTGTAGTCTGTCCGTCCGTCCGTCTGTCTGTCTGTCTATTATTTAAACTTTTATTTTTAAAAAATGATATGGCCGTTAATATCGCAAAAACGCAAATTTCGACGCTATAAAGGGAATAAAAATTAATAGGGTATTTCCGGTCGACTTTACCTTACCGTTGATAATGAAATTTGGCAGCTATCATCTACAGGTAGTACTAATAGTTCAAGTAAAAATCTAAAAATTATACATTTGTGATTAAATCCTAAATAAATATAGCCTTAAAAAGAGGCGAAAATTGGTATTTAAGCCGCTAGCTCAAGTGAGATATCAGATGAAAGGGCTTGGTGTATATTACAATACAGCTCCGCAAAATTAAACAATGCAGAAATTGGTACGGAACCCTCGGTATGCGAGTTCGATCCGCATTTTACCTGTTTTTTTTTATTCTGATAAAGGAAAAAACAGAAACATTATAATATCACTTTGTTGTCCATCTGTCAAGAACATTTACCTTGAGATCGCGTGGAGGTATCAAGCTGATACTTATAAACTTTTGATTAGTTACTAATTAACATCAAATATTCAGGTCTACGGTCCATTAAAGCACGCAATTAAAAACGCAAAAAAAGCATTTATGCGTAAAATGGAGATTCATTTTTATATTACAGGTAAAAATTTTTACAAACTTATAATTGTAGTTTATTTCATACAAAATCATAGCATATTTATTGAAATAATTTCGGTTCATTAAAATCTGAGGCTACAATATATATGTCATCATTGTCACAAGATGCGTCCTTGGTGTTAAAAACGGGGATAAAATCTGTTAGTAGAATCAGGTAATGCGTAAAGTTGGAATACGAGGTGGTTGACTTACAAATACACAAAAAGACAGGCGAGTCTATAAAAAGGAAAAGGTGAGGTGGCGAGTGCAATCGCACGTGACTCGGGCACGCGCGCTCGCCCCTTGCTACGATATTGCACACTTCGCTATATGCACTTTCTCTGCGAAGCGCCTTGCATCTCTCCAGCCCCTCCGACCCCTTATTATGTGAATTTTAATTATAACCATAACATAAAGCCGTCTCGCCCTTAAGCGTCCGATGGACACGCGGCCAAGATGGAACGTTTAATATGACCGATTTACTTATTTATTGCTCTAACGTAGAATGTAAAATGACATATTTATATTTAAGAATACATAGCTACATATATTTACTGTATTAAAAGCTAAAACTATCTACGGTAATGTCGATTTACGGTCCAATTAACAGTTTGCTCGCACATGCCAAACTCATCGGCAAATCTCAACAACTTGGCCGACTTGGCTGGCCCAGAATATAGGTGTGTAATATGGACGCAATGAATTGTTATTATCTCCGTCATTTATAGGCAATGACACGTCCGATGTTGGGACAACAGTATAACGCGACAGCAGAAAGCCATCATAATTTATGAATACGTATTTATACGAGTATGTATGTAAGTTTGACAACCTGCTAAAGGTTTCGGTAATGTGACTAACTGGATTCAAATTCATAAATCAACGGTCAATCACGGTTATTACAGCTGCGTTAAAATCAAGAAAAAAAGAACATTTAGTACCTACGTAACACGTTGGCAGTACGTAAAGCTGTTTAGCTCTGTTGTACTAGTCACAACACGAGAGTGTCGCTCCAGACTACACAATACTGACTGATAGGCGGACATTGGAGTCGTCCGGGTCATATCGTGAACGATGTCATTTATTGTAACTGCGCCGCTTCTCGTGTCGCAATATTATTACACCTCTGCACGTCACATAGGCGCCATCATCGTTGTGAAGTGTTATATGACAAACTTACGTTCAATAAGGATAATATAACAAGCCATATCTAATTGGGTTATAACCGAAAATAAGAGTATTCAATTATTTTTATTTTAAATGAGGTTTATTTTTAGCACTGAAGGCCTCATGGATATGGTATTTCTGTTCTGTTTTTGCGGACAATTTGTAGGACACAGAACTCTGTTCCCAATCTCTCTGAATTAATTGAAGTAAGTGTCCGCGGTCTAGACGAACGTTTCCTCCGTCGGTTCGTTGACACCAAGTGTCCCCTCTCCGCGACCCGGACAGCGGTTACACTGCGCGCGTCCTCACGATCTAATACTAAACCGGAAGCTGCGCGTGCTCGTCAAGTCGTCACGATTATTTATTACTAATTATTGTGTAACTATGAACTGATATCAACTTGTAAAATTATCTATAATAACAAAGTTTATAAATCTATCTATATATTGAATATAAGAACGAAAAACATATTTGGGAGAAGAAATTAATATTATAGAATATAAATTTTCAAATGAGAATTGTTAAAAATATGTTTAAAATATGATAATAACTATTTAAAATTATATAAAAAATATAAAATAAATGTAAGTTAACTTGAGTTGAGTAAGTAGACAGTTTTTGTTCATGAATAATTGAAATATTTTTTAATATTTTTTAAGTGTATTTCACACTTAGGAAAGAAAGATACTTATTAATAAAACGTATACAAATTAAATATAACATAAAAAAAATAAACGTAGCGGAATTTGAACCCGCGCCTCTTTGAAAACCGTCCAAACGCTCTGACAACTAAGCCATATGTTCTCATCGAGCTACGTCGAAATTCTTATACGATTCTTACATCTTGGGTTTGGGTTTAAAAATTATAAAAATATATCAGAATTATTTAATTATTTTAACCACATTGTATTTAATTTATTAAATTATTTACTTTTTTACCGGTAAATTTATGGGATTCACATATTTATTTCAAAGCTCATTTGCTTATTATGGTTCTGTACCTTTTAAGAAAATAAGGAAGGAATAAAAAAATGCCTTAAAAGGAGGGCAAAATTTGATTTGAAAACCGGTAGTTCAAGTGAGGTATAAGATGAACGGAATCTGGCTGAGCTAATATTTAATTTCAAAAAAAGCTCGGGACCTCCAATTTATGTACGGAATCCTCGGTGGGCGAGCCTAAATCGCACTTGTCTAGTTTTTTTTCATTAATGCCTTTCCATGTAATGATTTTTCTAATGTTTTTTTTACCAATTTATTCAATTTAACAATAGTAGCTGATATATAAAGATTACTTTTTAACCGACTTCAAAAGAATTTTTGCCCTATAAGTGAGACGGTGAGTTTGTTGTGTAAAAGAATGAATTTATAGTTTAAAAACGCGAATTAAATAATTAATAATTTATTTAATTATTATTACTATATTTAAAGGTTCTGGTATGACAAAGTGCAGCACTGAGTTATGTAACTTAAACCGCGTGGTCACTAATTTAGCGGAAACGGAGGGGAAAACTCCTGAGAGTAAAATATTCTGTGACTAGGTGGTGATTCTTTTAACCAGCAGAGATATCAAATGTGAGCTTAAGAAAATTTTTTAGCACTATATATAATAAATCAAAGATCTGAAATGTTTGATGTGAAACTAAATATGAACTATTATTTCAAACTGTATAGATAAAAATATATATATATATATAGATATAGATAAATTATACATATTGTACTATTCTTAATGTAAATTTTATATTTTTTATAATACGTCCGAAAAAACAATTAAATTATTAAATATTACTTACTAGAGAACCAATTGACGCGTATAATAATGCGCGTTGGCGTTGCCATAGCAACGTGTATGCCACTTTATAAACATAAAAGTGTGTATTGAATTATTGATGTCTTAATCTTGGTGATGTAAGGGCCAGACACCAGTTCCACAACACAGTTACAAATAAAGTTTAAGATAGTTAGTTATCTTATATTTAAAGCTATCTACCAAACAGAAGCTACTGATAACTTGTCTATTTCACCATCATACTCTTCTCCCTTTTAAATGATCTAAATGACAATTATCGGCCACTTAATAGGTGACGGAACGACAACAACGCAAAGATATTTTTTACGCTTCGTTACTACTACGTAATTTATCGTCATTTGAAAGTAATTTTTAAAAATTCAATTATTAGAAAACTTTTTTATTTAAAATAATCCAAGTTATGAAAATACATATATTTGAAAATAAAAAAAAAGATTTCTCAAATTTTCAAGCATAATATTATCATTAAAAAAATTTATTAGTAGGTATGTACGTATCGTACGTTTGGTTTGTTACATATTTAAATTTAATAATTAATTTAATGTTATTTACTGTTTTTTGATTATGTCATTACATCAAGCATGTTAAGCCATAATCATTTAGCCAATTCCAAATGTGTTTGTGAAAACGGAACGCATGTGTCAAATGTTATGCCGGGATATTTGAAGTCTCTTGGTATTTTGTGGTTACATAGTATTTGCTCCAAAAGTTTTTTAACTTTGAGTTATTCAAAACCATAAAGTCTTGGCTTAATTTATTATATTCTTACGAGATCGCACAGTAGGTTCAAAATATTATTTTCGACTGCAATCAATAATGCTCTAAAAAAAAAATATTTTTCGTAATTTTTTTTTTAACTCTTATGTGACATTTCGTCAACTAAATATTGCTATCCGAAACCTGTGGAACCAAAAAATATAGTTTATTTAGCAGAAAATGCTATCAGATACTTTATAAGCCAGTGGTGAAACCGGTTTTAAAAGTTTAAACATTAAACCTTGACCTACTCCTATCGCTTTTACCATTATACGACGCAGTTCAACTAGATTTTCTTCCAAATCACGCATCCTCTAACGCTGCCCAGTTAAGTGATATGTAAGTTAACTTCTTAAATTATGAAAAGGAGTTACGTACGTACGTTATTATTTAAGTCAGTATAAAAATATATACAATATATTTTTAATTACTTTTTTGCCCAAACTGGTATAGATGATAGCGCCGATCTAATCGTCGCGATACCATAGAAGTTTAGATAATTCTGATATAGCTTACCTATCGCATTTCAAATTACTTAGGAGATAACGTGAAACTTACATTACTTTTTTTATAAAATTTCTTGCATATTTTTTGCATCACGCATTAGTCTTACTACATTGAAAGATTTTCGAAATGACAAATAATATATCTACTACTGGTCTGGCCATAATTAAATATAAACAAAATATTACTTTTTAATTTGGAATTTGTCATTTTTATACGATTGTTCATTGTTCATTGCTATTATCGCGCCAATGTATTATTAAATATTTTGTGATATAAAAGTGCAGTGAAGTGATTGATAAAGAGATCCGAATTTCTGTGATTGAATTGCATAATGTAGGTATGGAGCCAAATTCAATTTTTCAAATACGCTTGGTATTAGTCAAATAGTTGGTATTAGTCAAATGTTTGTGACAGAAAAAGATCTGCACGTCCATGTAGTGTTCGTACGGAAAAGGTGTTCTAAGAAGTAAGGGAAAGAATTTGAAGAAAAAGAATTTCTTGTCCGAAAGCAAAATATTTTATCTCGGGCGATGAAAATGGCACCTAGACACACATGTCGCGTATTTTAAAAGACAACTTAGGATTTACAGCATAAGAGAGACGGTGTGATCATTTCTTAACTGAAATCAAAACAACTGCTTAATCGATACGCAAAGGGAGGTCACGAAAAACTTTTGTTTACGTTTAAGAAAATTTTTACAATTGATCAATATTTTAACAAACAAAATGTAGTAGTAAGTAGTGATGTATTGGGAGGTGTTAGGGAAGGAGTGACTGAGCCATATTTTTATGAAAAAACGTGAAAACATCGGCAAAAGTGCATCAAGATACCATTCTTGAGAACGTAGTTAAGTCCCTTAATATGTTCAATAACCAAGAATACTCCTTTCAGCAAGACTCGTGAGAAGAGTCATTAAACTCGATCCATGTTAAATGTAATGTTGGTTACAAATGAACGTTCCGGACTTCATCTGAGGTGAAAACGGGCCGTTATCTAATTCTGGTCTTAATCCACTGGATGATTTATGGTCAGTTTTAGAGAGTAAAGCTTGCTATAAACGCCACGATTATTTGGAATCCCTGAACTAATTCATACGATTGACAGCAAAGAATTCTCCCATAGAGTGCTGTTATTGATAAGTGGCCTCAACATTTAAATGACTATATTGCAGCAAATGGAGACCACATCGAATAATGTTTATATTTTTAGTGATTTTTTATTAATGTATTGAACTTAACACACTGTACTAATAATGTTACGTACCATTAAAACATTTTTTTTCTTTGTAACAATATTTATGACAAGACGAGAGAAGTAGAGAAGTATATTATGTTTAAAATTTAAATATATATACTTCGTCATTAATAGTTTCACTAACGTAATAATAACATACATATAATGGAGAACAAAGAAACCCTCCACAGCCAAATATATACTTTGCCTATCCGTCAAATTATAGGAAATGCGCGAATAAAATATAAATGGTGCATATAAAAGTGTTTTATTGCTGTAAAAAGGTAAAAATTACAGATATGCAGCAACCGCGATTGTATAATATCGTATATTAGATACATTAGATGACGGAGTGACGTGATGATGTTTGAGGCGGGGTAGGCTGTGCGTCGCGGCGCGCGTGCGGGCGGGTGGGGCGGCGCGCCATTGGCCGCCAGGGCGTCGGGTGCAGCGCTTTGACGCATGCACCCTGATGCACCCCGCCCATCGCGGACAACATCCGCGCCCTTTCTCACCACCACTGATCGTCATCACAAATCACACTATATTTTTTATCTTTCCGTTTGGACATTTTTGTTAAATCTCAAGGAATTCTCCCCCCACGTGATAATTTATAATATACTCGCTACATTTTTTTTATCAATCATTTGTAAATACATATAAATGGCGTCGTAAATCGTTGGTCTAATTCAAGTTTAACAGTTGGTTGGATGTTAATAATATTTCTAACCCTTCAAAAGGGATTATCAAACAAATAAAAACATCCTTCTTAAAACCAGATCGACAATTATTTCATAATACTTACTTACAGGGGTCCTCATTGTCAACGAATATCATCTAACGTTTGTAGCTTTGACAAGGACTCTTTGCAAGCGCCAGCTCTGCAAACTAAAATTGTGACCAAGCCGTTTGTAACACAAGCGATTTCATCGTTTTTTTTTCTTTTTATCAAAACATTATATTTTCTTAAATATAAAATAATAATTTTATAATAACCATTTTAATAAACTAACACGATAAGTCCAAAAAAATATATGAACAATTGCTTAAAAAGGATACTTTAGCATAAATATATGATGTGGTTGTTTCTCTAATTTCGTTAATTGACTATCGACTTGTAGTGATTTATAACACTCTGTTTATATATAAAATAGCCATAATCTGGCATATGCATATGTAAAATTAAATTCAATTAAATCAATTTCACGCTGCACCCGCACACAGCAGGGTAGGCAGAGGGGGGGGGGGGCCTACAGTTAAGACACTCCGTGCCCCATTTTCCGCTGAATTTTGGAGGCAATGCGTGTTAAGTGACGGAAATCACGCCGCTCTTTGCCTCGACACCAGAGCGAAGAAATGGAAATATAAATTTAAATAAATATTTAATTTTCTCGAGTGGGGATCGAACCCACAACCGTCGCGTTACAGTCAAACCTTTGTGCCACTGGGCCACGACAGTTTCATATCGTATAAACAATAATATGCCTATTAGATGGCATAAACATACATTAATTTAGGATAGTTGAACTTGTGAAATATCGAATTCGATACAGAAGAGCCTATCGTGGAAGGGCAGTATGTATTATTTTTTTTGTAGTGTGACGTGGTTTCACTAATTGCAACTGATAAATACTTTGCTGTCTAAATTGAATATTTTTGCTAAACAATCAGACGATGATGATAAGATCTTTGATTTTTGGTATTTTTACATATTTTAAATGAAACTCTCAAACCGGATTACTAGCGCTTTTGTTTAGTTTTACACATTTTTATTATTTAAGGTGGTTTAACCGTGACCGTGAAGTTTAAACAGAATTGTTGGGGATGATGATACTGTTTCGCTGTTGTGTATGTTTCGCCATTACAATTTTGAACTCAACTTCAACTACAGTTACTTTTAATCATAGTAAATTTTATGTCCAATGTCCAATTTATTTTGGTATTTAACCCTTTATATCACCGTGTGACATTACTGTAACAAACCGATCAACTCCTTCTAAAATCTCAAATTGATGTTTTATATTCTTTTAATTCAATGTGTCATACCCGTTACGAATCTATCTTTGCATTTTAGTATAATAATTGAGGACTAGGCGTCGTTATAAGTAGTGGAATAAAGTCGAACTTCAGTTGCCTCCGATTTGTAAAATACGTTAAATACCAAATATTGAAATATAAAAAA